>VDFB02052640.1:0-45540 GCA_007258455.2 Sequoia sempervirens | reverse complement strand
CATGTCAACCAAGGATAATCCTTAATTCAAAATGATATGAAACATGTGGTCATCTCGGCCCTAAATTAAATGTGTTACCATTGGTGTAAGATAACATCATGTGCTTCCTTCTATGATCTTAAACTAGTCATATTTTACCTCCACACGCTTTCTCCAGCTGGCACACGCTTCCCTTCATGACGCAAATACTCGATTGGGCATTATACATAGTCAACTAACAAACACAAACTTCACTCTGTCACTTATATATTTTAGCTTTGTGATGAAATAAACTAAAACTATAGAATAGGATACTTCACAAGTAGACATACTTAACTTCCAAACCACAAGACATAGCAATCACCAGCGATAGAATGGGGAACTAAAAACAAAGACAGTTCAGTACAGGCATATTCTACTTCTAAGCAACAAACCACATAACACTACCATAGGGTTATGATCCTAATGAACCTCTAATTTACTCAACCCATCAAACAACTACCAACATTCCCTCACAACCACCAACACTTAATGCTCAACCACCACTTGATCTCAATCCATCACAACATGATACCGGCGTTCATCTTCAACATCAATGAAGATTTTCTCAACAACAAAACCAACCCCCTAATGCTCAAGATGTAATCATAGAAGATGATGATAATGATGTGGAAATTACTGAAGAGGATATTTTAGAATACACCCAAGATCCTAGGATGCAAAGGATAATGAGAAAAGTACTTGGATCATTTACCCTAACACATACTTACTAAAACTTGCATAACATGGTGCCAAGTTACCCATGGAATTTAATGTGGAAGCTCTCAAAGATCCAAATCTCATTCATATAAGTGATGAAATAGTTGTGAGATAAATCCTAAAACTAGCTATAGATCCAAAGATACCATGTGTCTTTTCTAAGTCAAAAGCACCAATAAATGAAAAACCTTATGGATAACATGTTGATAATCCACTATAATCGACCAATCCATTCTCTACACCACTTGTAACACACAATATATCAAAAAATACATGGATATCTAATGTATCAAGAAACATATATGAGACATCCTTACAACAAGGACAAAATGTTAACATAAAAAACATGGGTAACCTTCCACCTAGACCACCACATCACACACCAAATCAACAACCCAACATTCAACCGCAACTTCATGCCAACATACCCCCACATTCACAACACATGGAATCACCCATTATACTATACCCAATCAAAACAATCCTCAAGCACAAACAAACAATCCATCCCTTCATACACAATGACAACCTATCTACCAAAAAACACAAAATAACATCCCTCAAGATCAAAGAATGTATCGAATCAATACTCAAGATCAAACACAAGCACAATACATGCAACAACAATCACAATACTATGATCCTTCATACAATGTACAATATCAACAAGGGTTATAGCAAAAAAAATTGGATCCTAATGTCATTCAAAATCAATATGGATTGCCATTCATTCAAAATCCCAAAAAATAAACAAACACCCATCCTCAACATCAAACTTATGTTCCACAACAACAACAAAAACCCACATCCCCGACATCAAACTTGTGTTCCACAAAAACAAACTAACATGAATCCACAATATCAAATGCCTAATCCATCACAACAAAACCTCAATGCATTACAAACCCCTAATCCACAAAACCAAACATTCATACATAAACAAACACAACAAAACCCCAATCAACAATATCAAAACCCCAATCAACAATATCAAAACCCTAATTAGCAATATCAAAACCCCAATCCACAACATCAAAGAATCAATCCACAATATACAAAAAACATTCCACAAGGACCTAATCCTCAAGTATACACGCAAAACATTCAACAAGGTCCTACACCCACACAAAACCCTTCATATGATTCAACATTCATTATAGGACAACAAGGCTATAACATGATTAATCCTCTAATGAACATACCTAGTAATGATATAACATTGAAAATTTAAAATCTTAGTCAAAGGATATCAAATATACAACTTGGAAAACCCAAGAAGAGCTATGCATTGCAAGGCATATGTCCATATCCATTTGACCACAACATATCAATGATCCCCTTTTTAAAAAACTTTGAAATTCCAAAATTTTATAAATACAAAGGAAGAGGGAACCCAATTGAACATGTGCAATAATTTTTTGTAGCTTGCATGGAGGTTGCTAACAATGACTCTTATGTATTGAAAATTTTCCCAAGAAGTCTAGGAGTTGCAGCTATTGAATGGTTCTCTCATCTACTTCCTAGAATTAAAACTTTTGATGAGCTATCTGAAAAATTCATCAATCAATTTTTATATACTATTGAACAAGATGTTATGGTTCTTGATTTGTATAGGATAAAATAAAACCAAGGGGAGTCATTTGCTTCTTACTTGAAACGATGGAGACATAAAAGCAAGTAAATACAAATGGCCCATTCTTGAGAAATAATTTGTTGAAATCTTTATCTCAAATCTTCAAATGGACATAAGCTATCAATTGACTATGCTATTCCTCAACACCTTTGAAAAGATCATTGAGAAAGGTTTAGTTATGAAAGATCTCTCATCATGAAAGGTCTCATCAAAATTTACAACAACAAAGATCAAGCATCAGGTTCAAATGATAAACCTCACATTTGGGAAAAGAACACAAATGTCACAAATGATGGAGTGGTTGACACTAAGTTTGTTCAAAACATACAACCACCTCCTAACAATCCCAAAAACAACATGCAAAATAACCAACTTATTTACCCTCAGAACAATCAATAAACAGATCATACTCAAAACCCTCAAAGAGGACCACCAAGACAAAATAATCAAATGAGATGAAAGTACACACACTTGGGAGAACCTCTTGAGGTGGTTATGTGAAATCTAATTCAAAAAAATATTATCAAACTTCCTGATCAAATGAATTACGAAGATCCACAATTTAAACCCCCATAGCACAATGAAAACGATCAATGTGAATTCCACCAAATCAACGGTCATAAGACAAACAACTGCATGAAACTAAAGAATCTCATCCAAGAATTAATACAAAGGAGAGGTTGATATCGAGCATCATCCTAGAACCTTTGGAAATAGTGATATGGGTATTTACAAGGATCCAATCCCCAACCATTCTAAAGGGAATGATGAAGGTAAAGGACATGATTACCAAAAATTTTCCTACACCTATGACAATGTTGTAGGAACCATATGTGAAACTAATAGCAATATCCATGTTGTAACAATAGTTGGTAAGAATCCTGAGTGTAACATTACTACACGAAGAGGAAAGATTACCATCCAAGGAGCCCTACTTCAATCAAAAGTTTCCATAAAACCTTCAAATGACTATAATCTTGTTGATCAACTAAAGAAAACTTCAGCCCAAATCTCTATCCTTGAGCTTCTTAAGCTATCCCCCACACATAAAGATATTTTGGAAAAACCTCTCCTTGAATCTTTTGTACCTAATGATATCAACACAGATCAGTTTCAAGCTATGGTGGGGCACATTTCCTCTATACATCACCTAGTGTTTTCTAAAAGAGACCTTCCTCTCAAATTATTCCATAACCAAGATTTATATCTTGAAGTTTTTATCCACAAGCATAAAATCAAAATAGTTTTGATAGATGGTGGTGTAGGCTTAAACATCTGTACCTTGAAATTGGTAACAACTTGGATATTTTGATGACATTATTGAGAAAACAAAAGTATCACTATAAGAGCTTATGATGATAACAAGAGAAATTTGAAGGTACCATTAGAATTCATGTTTAGGTGGGAGGTTGACTATAGCAAAAACAACCTATCAAGAACTAGATCTTGAACTACCCTATAACCTTCTTTTGGGACACCCTTGGATCCATGCTATGCAAGCTATCCTTTCTATGTTCCATCAATTCCTAAATTTTCCTTATAATGATAAGGAAGTTAAATATATGTTGATCTGAAACCTTTTCATTATTGTAAGAACTTGGAGGAAAAATAAAATAAACTTTTTCAAATTCCTAATAATGATATATCTTTCCATTCATTCTCCTACATTGATCCATCATCCATCACATCATCTTCACAACCTTCATCATCCTCCACTCCATCTTCATCATCCAATCAACCTCAGTCTGACCTCAAGATCCAGGTACTTGATAATGGTTGCGAGACTATCACTTTAATCTATCTTTTTGCATTGGAAAGCTTCTTCCATCACCAAGAACCTATGGAAGACCAAAGGAAATCAAAAAGCTCAACCTGTCACTATTGAAGTCAAACCTACAATATTCACAAAATGGGGAGACATCAAAGATGAAGTGGTGTTTGAAGATCTCTCTACATGGCTCTACAAAGAAGAACAAGAGGAAGAAAAACAATTACCACCAATCTCGGTTCATCCAGATAGTAAAGGTATGGGATTCACTGGAAAAGGTGGCCTTGGTTTGAATGAACAAGGTATGAGAGATCCCATCATCATGAAAAAATAAAGAACTAGGCTATTCTTTGTTAGACACTATTACTCCTAACACTGAAAATGCCTCTTGTGAGGAAGGTTCTTCTTCTATTGTGGTTGAGACATCAAATGAATATGATCCTATTGACAACAATCTATACATAATAGACCTATTTTGAGACATTTGCATAAACACCATTACTACCCTTTCATTTAATCCTACATCCCAAACACATGAACTCCAACACATTTACCCAAAACTAATTGATTGGGATCAGCAACATCAACCACCTATTGTGGAAATATTCCAAAATGATGAAGCCATCGCTAAGTTTATGGGACTTCAAAATGGTATACCACTTGCAGACCACAAAATTGGCTTTGATATTGAGCTTGGATAAGAAGCATATTTTTCTAGGGAGATTGTATCCTCTAGTCACAAAAATGAAAATAAAAAGATGAACATCAAAATTAGATCCCTTAGTGAAAACCACAATGTGGCACTATCGGATTATGAAAAAGAAAAAATAAAGGACATATCTAAGGGTGAAAACCTCCCTAAGGCATCCGAAGATGGAGGATTCAATATCCATATCACATAGTATCAAGAAATATTAGCAATTTTGGTTGAATATTTTGAACCCATTAATGTGGGAACAACTGATCCACTGAAGATAACCTATCATGCAACCTCTCTAGATCCTAAAGAAAGAACAAACTTCACAGTCTTCATACAAGAATAAAAGATCAATTTTTCCTAGACTTATGCAGATATGCCTAGTTTTGATCTAGCTTTAGTAGTTCATCATCTTACAATTTTTCCTAGAACTAAATCAGTGAAACAAAAGATTCACAAGATGCACCCTCAGATAGCACTTCTAGTCAAAGTGGAGTTGTAGAAATTGCTTGATGTTGGGTTCATTAGACCTATTGATTATCTTGAGTGGGTGTCAAATCTAGCACCAGTTTCAAAACCCACTGGGGGCATAAGGATCTGCACTTATTTTAGAGACTCAACAAAGCATGCCCAAAGGATGACTTTCCTTTGCCTAACATTGACGTGATAGTGGATTTGACAGCCGGTCATGAAATGCTTTCTCTTATGGACAACTTCTTTGGATATAACCAAATCAAGATAGCACATGAGGAACAACATAAAAACAACATTTACTTTTCCCTGGGGAACTTTTTGTTGGAATTTCATGACATTTGTCCTAAAGAATGTAGGATCCACCTACCAAAGGGTGATGACTACTATATTTCATGATATTTTTCACATAACCATGGAAGACTATGTAGATGATCTTTTGGAAAAATCTATCACAAGACAAGGACATCTAGGTAATCTGGCTAAAATATTTGACAAATTAGAAGAGTAAAATCTATGCCTAAATCCAAAGAAGTTTGTTTTTTAGCATGACATTAAGAAAACTATTGGGTTACATTGTATCTCAAAGAGGTATTGAGGTAGATCCCACAAAATCCAAAGATATCATGGAAATGCCTCCTCTAAAGATATTGAAACAGTTGTGTAGCTTACAAGGAAAACTTCAATCAATCCAAAGATTCATAGCGTACTTAGTAGATAAATTCCATCCTTTTACACACTTACTCCATAAGGATGTACCTTCAAATGGGACAAAAGATGTGAACAATATTTTTAGTAGGTCAAAGACTATTTGGCAACCCCTCTTGTTTTGATGCCTTCTATACAGGAAAAATCTATGATCTTGTACATATCAACAACATTAATAGCTTTAGGAGCTTTGTTAGCACAGCTTGATGAGAATAACAAAGAAAGATTGGTGTACTACATCAACCGTACCCTGGTTGGTTATGAGCTAAACTATACACCTATTGAACTAGCTTGTTTAGCGGTTTTATTTTCATCCCAAAAGATTAGAAATTACATGTTGAATTGACAGATCAAGCTAATATCCAAATTTGATCCCTTTAAATATCTCTTGGCTAAAGTAGCTCTCACTAGAAAAATAGTGGGTGATGATACTTAGTGAATTCGACATAGAATATATGGATAGAAAAGAAATCAAAGGACAAGTAATAGTAGACCAATTAGCTGAAGCACCTATAGAAGATCATTAGCCATTGATATCAATATTTCCCGATGAAGGCATCCTTGTGACAACTCAAGCAAGTCATTGGGCTCTATACTTTGGTAGATCTCATACTCAGCATAGATCAGGGGCCAATATCCTTTTTCTCACACCTCAAGGAGATAGTATACCTACGTCATATAGAATTTCCTTTCCTTGCACAAATAATATAGCCAAATATGAAGCACTAATCACTGGGTTAAAAATGGTCGTTGAATGGAAAATCAAAGACCTATAGGTTTATGGTGATTCATAGTTGGTCATTAGACAAGTGAATGATGAATACTAGACTAAAGATGATAAGATGATGCCTTATAAGAGAATGGTGGATAGTTTTAAGCAGTGATTTTTGCTCATCCTCTTTGACTAGGTCCTGAGAGTCAACAACTGAGTTGTTGATGCCATGGCAACCATCGTTTACTTCTTGATATATCACAACACATTCCTAGGTATGAATTCTTTGTGGAACAATTGCTTATACCTACATTCAATATCTTGAAATCCAAACTTGTGTGTGATGTTGTTGGTCCCGATTTACCTTGGTACCAAGACACTTACGTCTACATCCAACACAAAACCATACCACCTCATCTTACAAGAAACCAAAAGAAAACTTTTATCCACTGAACCACACACTTTACTATCCTTGGAGATACTTTATATCGTTGAAGCCTTGATGGTACATTACTTCGATGTCTCAAGATAGAAAAATCTCAAACTACCTTACAAGAGGTACATGAAGGTTTTTTTGTTGGAACATAATGATCTATTGAGAGGGGGGTGAATCAGTAGATACCAAAATTTATCCCTTAAAACCTTTTTCCCTTAGAAACCTTATGCAAATTACTTCCTTAAATCTAAATACCTTGTGCAGATTTCTTACTCAACTCTCATTGTGTAGGTTGAAAGCTAAAGATTCAAACATAAACATGCAAATAGACAATCAACACAAATTCCCACAACACCAGATATACATGGAAAACCTGATATGGGAAAAACCACAGTGACTAAGGTTGCTTGAGTCTACTGCTCAAATCTAGCATCACAATCCAAATCTATATTACAATGTTTTAGGGCTACAACCCAAGGAAGCATCAACTACCTGATTTAGAAGCAACCACTTCAAGGATGCAACAACACCCTATTTTAGGAGCCACAACTCCAAGGATGCAACAACACCCTAATTTAGAAGCCACAACTTCATGGAGACTACAATCCCCTAATCTGAGCCACAACTCAGTACAACACTACAAATTCATATATGCATACAATTTGGTTATACACAACCTATAATGCATCATTACATTTAGTACATTGTTGCTTTCACTGCAAGACACACTCTACTGCTAAAGTTGCACACTCAGCAACACATACCTCTACTCTGCACTACACTTTCTTCCCTTTCTGCAATGTCTCATACATCTACACTCTCTTGAATGCCAACCTAGATGATGTTTTGTTTTATAGTCTAGGATTTTACAAATGCATTCTCTTTCTATTGCACATCTCTCTCTTTCTCATAGACACACAAACACACTCCCTATCTCTACAACATACTTCTTTGAGATGTTACACTATACAGTACTACGTACAACTACAGGTTGTTCCCTCTATTCATACACACTTACTACAGCCATCTAACATTGACAATATATGATTGTCTTCTATCTCCACCGACCTGCAATCTCTACCTCGAGATTCTTTCTACCGTTTAGATCATCTCAAACCTTCTGCTAGGGTTTCCTTAGCTTGCAAACTTCACCAGCAAGCTACCTTTTCCTCGAGCCACACACCATTGTCCAGCTCATCATAAATTCACCTGATAGGGTCTATCAGATATCTTCATTATCACTCTACCTTGGCATCAAGCCAATTCCACATTTAATTTGGTTACAGAGAAATTTCCCAAATTAGCTCTCTATCGACCCTAGAATCTAATACGCATTAAATGTATTCTCTTTCAAGTAAGATCAAATTCAATCTTGATCACTTCTCCAATTTGTTTCGCCACCTAGCCGATCAAATCTCATTTACATTGGTTGTTGGGTGCAGTTGGACCAATTAAATCCTTCCTCTATGTCAGTTACTAGTCAAGAACTCTTGTTTACACTATCGAGCTATTACAGATCTCTACATTTTAATTTTGGCCATCGATCTTCTCCTTTCGCACCCTAATCCTTTGATCCTCGTTCACTATCGTACCTTTAAATCCTAATAGTTGGATAAGCGGTCATTCAAATCTCGTTCATTGATCATAGGGTTTAGTTACAATGTGCATCACATGTCGCTCTATCAAGGAGACATTCACTATGTTCTCTTCAATGTGAACTGTCATGAGTGCCTGGTCCCACACATGACGCAATTCACAATGAGGATGTGAATTTCCTATTGAGAAATCATTGGTCACCATTTGTGAGCATTTATCATCATCCAACACCGTCACCTTCTTATCAAGTCCCACTTATCTTTTCCCCTTATCACTCCGTTGAAGAGACATCTTCCAAACTCCTACCGATATAGCATTGTCATGTCGATAAATCTTATCCTACTTATCATTGTTATGGATAAGTGGTCCCCACACCATCGTATTACCACATTTCACCATACATTGTTGTTTCCTTCCACATGTCATCAAATAATTTGTTTCATGGTTGTTTCATCAATGCACGTCATCCTCACCCTGTCGGGTCCCACAACTGGCATCACATTCTCCTATCGTCATGTCGAAGAGACATGCTTCAAAGTCCTGCAAAACTACAAGTGTCTCACCGATGGAGAGGTCATCGGGTTGTCAAGGAGACATTCAAAGAAGTCTCATCGATGATCATCAATCACACCGATGAAAACCCTTGATGATGTCACTTGTCCACCATTGCTTTCTACCATGTTTCATCCTTTTATTCATTTTCTAATTGTAACATGGATGCACATCATCCTCACCATACCGGGTCTCACTAGCATGTCCACCTTATCGGGTCCTACAGTCGGTATCATACTCTCATTGCCCTATTGAAGAGACTTTCTTTAAATTCCTAGCGATATGCCAATGCCTCACCAATGAAAGAGTCATCGGGTTGTCGAGGAGACATCCGAGTAGGTCTCACCAACGACCATTAGTCATGCTAACAAAATCCATTGATGATGTCACCTGTCCACTTCATTGCCATGTCACTACATCGTAATCCACAACAAGGATGTGGATTACCGTTTATCCAGTCTCGTTATGCCATGCATCTGCTTCGTCATCTCTGTCACCCACGTCATTGTGTTTGGGTCCCACTCGAGCACTGCCTTCACATCGCCATGTCAGAGAGACATTGACAAGGGTCTCACCGACGCCATACAATCTCATTGACAACATTCTTTGCAATGTTTTAGAAGAATATGCATAAAAGGGAAAAAAATTCCTAGAACCTGGTAGAGAAATATGCAAAGGAAATTACTTTCCTTGTTTCAACTAATGAATGTATAATTGAGGCTTTTGAACCTAGAACAGTGTTGATTGAGCCTCTTGGGTATGAAGTTTCTAAGAAATAAGTTGAGGGATATGTTGAATTGTTTCTCAGGATTCCTAAGGACCCCTCTCTACTGAGACATGGAACATATGAAGAAAAATCATCAAAGGTACACTTGGAATTAAAGAAACCAAAGATAAAAATGAATGCAAGGAATATTATAGAGAAATAGGCTAGAAAAGAAGGCTTTAAAAAAGAAGAAATCGAGGCAAGAGCAAGAAAAGCTAGAATGGTCGGTGGGTCCTCTAAACCAAGGAGATCTAGAAGAATAGCTTCCACCCCAGCCTCTGCATTACCTAAGTCCTCCAGAGCTGTTGTATCTATTACTACAAAAGGAAAGGAGGTGGAGCCTAGTGCTCTAGTAACTAAAGATGTCACTACACCCTTCGTACCTAGCACAAGGATTGGAAAAAGGAAGAATGTGCCTCTGTTAGCAACCCCTGCTACTTGTGGAAGAAGAAAGAAGTAAAAGGCGTTTAGGGAAAAGAATTTAAGTACTATGGTTGAAGAAGAAATTGAGCTTGGGTTGGAACATGAAGAACAACTAACAAGGAAAAGAAGTAGTGCTACAACAAGCAGTGAAGGTGCCTCACAAGAGGCTAGCACTGAAGCAAAGAAGCCAAAGTTTGACATTGTAGACACTTTTGAAGAAGAAGAAGAAAAAAAGAGAAAAAGAGGTTTTCACTGTACATATCCATAAGAAGCCTAAAAAGAAGAAGGAGAAGAAACCAGAAGAAGGCTCTTTAGAGCAAAAGAAAAAGAAGACAAAACCTCCTCCAGTAAGATCTCGTACTCTAATGAAGGTAGATGTTTTAGTTAGCAATATGCTAGAACATGATGATTTTTTATAAGGAACTACAAATTTATATGAAGAAGTGGATGAATAAGATAGGAAAACAATCATTGAAGCTATCATTCAATACATTATTATTTTGGAGGCTGATATGAGTAACATAAAGAAGAAGGTCCCTAGAGTTGTGAGGGATGCTTTGATTGAAAGAAGGCATGAAGTTTTTGAAGTTGAATACAAGATTAAATCTAATGCCTTGGAGGAAATTGGATCCTCCTTATTTGAGGATGACAAGGCTACCTTGATGGAGCTGTATACTAAATAATTCACGGCTAAACAAAGAGTCACCATTCTTATGGGGAGAGAAAAAAAGCAAGTAGAAAGTTTTAAAAAAAATAGTGAAGACTGTCAAAGATATAGTAGAAAAAATTGGTATGATAACTGCTACATCATCTGGTAGTACTCAAGAAAAGGAGCATGTTAAATAAGCGGAGGAAAATCTTCCTCCTATTACAAACTTACTAGTTTTAAAGAAGTTTTAGAAGAAAAAGAAGATGTTCATACTGTTGAAGAAACTCCATTATTTGATATAGAGAATGTGGTATCCTCACCACCACCATTAGAAGAAACGCATGCTTCCCTAGAGACATCTGCTCCTCCAAAAGATACTGACAAACCCACCGGTGTTAATGATGCTAACTAGAGTGCAAAAAAGGAAAAAGAGAAGAATGATTCTAATAAAGGTGTAGAGGACCACTCTGAAAAAAAAAATGAAGATAATGAAAATGAGGATGGAGAAGAAGGAAAAGGAAAAAGGGAAGAGAACAATAAGAAAGATGATGAGGATAAGAAGGAGGATGAAAATAAAGACAAGCAAAAGGAAAATCCCTTTGATGAAGAGGAGAAAGAAGAGAATGAAGTAGAATTTGAGGTTGGAAAGAATGAAGAAGATGCACAAAAGACCATGGAGCCACCCAAGTCCTCTAGAGAATCTTTCGATAATACACTTAAGGGTCTTTATCCAAATAGATAAGGTTCCAACCAATTCCTCCCCTATTTCTACAGTTCCCAATGTACCAAGGTAGTGTGGATCTTGAAAAGATCTCACCAATTCAAAATTTGGAGACTGGAGACATCTTTCATGCCTCTGGGAGAAAAGAAATAATAGAGACACATGTCAAAAGGGGACAAAATTGATCAATGAAGTAATCTAGACTCTGCAGGATGCTACCCCCAGTACTACAATTGTTAATTCTCTTACCTCTGTTGAAAATTTAAAGTTTTTAGTTGATTCTCATAAGGAGTATGCCTTCGTTCTAAAGGAATAAACTGAAAAAGAAGTTGAATCAAGGTTTTTAGAGAAGAGGTTATTTGAGTTACAATATAGATGTGCATCAGCACATAGAAAAGTGGAAGAATGTTTGAGGGAAGTGCAAGATTGTGAAGATGAGGCCAAAACTTTTTTTTTGTACTATATGAGGTGGCAAAATGCCACTCAAGGCATTAAGGACTTAATGGACTCTACTGAGTCACAAATATCTAGTGCTTCTAGTACCTTTGATTTGGCAAAGGATAGAGATCATACATCTTGGACTGCCATTATAGATTTGTAGAACAAGTTCTTCACTCTACAAAGGCAAAAAGAAGACATTATAAGGAGATTTCGACAGCTTGGGGACTTGGTGAAGTCCAAGCACATACCGATGTCAAGTGCGCTAGCTAATGCAAAGAAGGTGGCAAAGTTAAATCCAAATCCAATCACTCTGAAAGAGGGAGAGGAGAATATAGTAGAGTTGGAGTCACTATACAAATCGCTTGAATAAGCCAAAAATACTTGGAATGAAGGGAAGTTTGCTTGGAAAGCAATCCTTAAGGAGCTTGAAGGTGCCTCCTCCTCCGGTTTAACATATTTCACCTATTTATTTTTTCAGTGTTTTCAGTTGCTTTTTAGTTTTTCATTACTACTGGATCAAATTTTTGGGATAACTCCTTGACAAGGAGTCAATACATTTCATTCAATTGTTCACATGCACATATGCATCAAGTTTGGAGTTTACATGTGTGTTACCAACACACCCTTTTTCTTTGATGTCAAAGGGGGAGAATTTTTGGAGTTGGAGAAGTTAGATGAAGGTGGAGTAGTGGATGCCAAATTCATTTGAAATGTGCAACCCTCATCAAAAAATTTGTTAAATAATCAACCAACCAATCAAAACACCAGTCCTCCAAGAGGGCCATTACCAAGACATAATGACGCTCCTTGATGTAGGTACACTCCCTTAAGGGAACCCATTGAAAAAATCTTTAACAAATTGATCCAAACCAACCTCATCAAGTTACCTAAACTTTAAAATTATGAAGCACCTCAATTCAAGCCTTCATGGTATAATGATAATGACCATTGTGAATATCATAGAATGAAAGGTCACAAGACACAAAACTATGTAAAACTCAAATATCTTATACAAGACCTTATCGACCAAGGAGAGGTTAACATTGAAGAATGCACACAATCATTTGGAAATAATGAGTTAGGAATTTACAAGAATCCAATCCCTGACCATGGTAAAAGAAATGATTTTGATAAAGGAATTATAACAAAGTTAATTATTCCTATGGAAATGTAGTAGGACATATCTAGGGATCCAATAATCGTATCAACAATATTCATTGATCACATAATGAGAAATTAGACATTAATCAAGATTCTTTTTGAAAGTGTGATCAAAACCATCTATCAATGTCTAGTAATGTCTCATCTCAAAATAATCACATCTTGGACTATAATATACCTCCCTCATTTGACTTCATGATAGGTCATATTAAAGAAGCCTATCTACGAGAATCCTCTACCTTATCTCTAAGCTCTTCATAAATTCAAATCATATCATCACCATCAAACCACTCATCCCATGATGCCACCTTCCAATATCTTGTCCAAGGGCTATCCACGATAGATAACCATGAGCTACAATCTAATTTAAATTTTGATACAAATCTAGTCCATGATCAAGAAACCCTGATCCAAGAACAATCATGCCTCCCATCACCCTCCATATCTATTCAAAATCCATTACCCTCATGTCAAAATTTAAAGACTATTCAAAAGTTGTTTATTCATGTCCCATTATCAAACCTAGATCCATGTCAAGAATATAATCTAAAGTATAATGAAGATTATTTTGAAATGAGTCAAGATATAGATTCAATCTCTCTAAAATTATACTACAATGATTTAATCAATATTTTCCAATCCATCATGATTTCATAACAAACGATGAGATCATATCCATATACCAACAACTTCCACTCCTATCAAGGGGACACTTGCTTCCATTGGACACATATATGATCTCTCCCTTGTTCATCTAAAACAAGAATCCTCTACTCTAGAAATCTTTTCAAATGATGAAGCTATATTCGAATTTATAGGACTTGATGGTGACATTCCAACAAATGACCATGAAATATTGAATTTGAGGCAACAACATCCTTTAAACAACGGTCAAAGTTTCTAATCTCTCAAACTCATTTCAAAGACAATAATCAACAAGTACATATAGATTTGATCAACATACCACATAATGAGAAGGAAATAGTCACTTATCCACTTGAATCCCTCACTTTTGTCAGAGCAACCTCTCTAACTAGTGAGAAGACAACTATCACTAATGGTTCTCAATAGAATAAAGAAGAAATTGCACCTTGTTTCCAAGAAAAATCATATCATGTTGCCAACAATATTTTTCAGTGGATGTAGTATCAAGGGAAAGGAGTAGGCCTACATGAACAAGGTACTCTAGAACTAGTGTAGTTTGTTGACAATCCTAAACAACAAGGTATCAATTTATTTAGCAGTCAAGGAATCTAACCATATTAGCAATATCTCCATGAAACTGGGGGCAACTTTATCTAATACAAATATCAACATGGGATTCATGAAGAGTCCTTCTGATGAAATTGCTACCAAAACTCCAACTATCCATATCATAAATCATCATCCTCAAACCTTTCCACCCATTAATTGGAACCAACAAAAGAAAAATCCTTACAAAGAAAAAAATCAATTCATTGACGCTAAAGAATAAAAAATTAGAAATGGACATGTGAATTTAAAATGGATCCCAAAGAAAAATAAAATGAATGATCCATATCAAACTCCATTAGTCAATGAAACTAAGGGGAAACATCAAAAAGGGACTTCAATCCATCAAAGGCGTCCACCAATTCAAAAGAAGTCTTCAACACCGACATACAAAGTGTATGAAAAAATTAGTCCTAAATCCACTCAAAATTCCATATCCATATTTTGTTGCTCACTATCCCAAGTTTGGAGAATAAAATATTCACAATCTAAACTATCAAATAATCCATCTCATATACCTCATCAAAGTCCACCATCTAACTTAAAATCTAAAATATCTTAATCCCACATTAACCATGTCTTGACGGAAACTCTATCATAAGGACTCTAATGGAACTCTTTATCATAAACTATCATGATAGAAACATGTACATTGACACCACCAACTAGTTCCACATAGTCAATGATCACATCAAAAATTCAAAAAAAATAGTAAAGATAAAAAAAATCATCCTCTAGTGAAAACCACTTTGATGGTGCTTTTGGACAAGTACCATGATGAAAACCCAGTAAACAAGCACCATGTGCAAATAAGATCCATCCACCATATATCAAAACTTTCCACCCATCTTTTCATTCCATCCATAATAAATTTAGTTTCATATCCACACCCATTTATTCGTCACTTATAATAAAAGTGCCATCCATTTACCCACTTATCACCTATCATGGCTTGGTAATTTACTATGTGTTTAACATTAGCGGAGTCATTTGCCTCATCTTGCCATCCCATCTGGTTTGTAATAAAATAATCTTATACTTAATTGGGGGCATCCTCTTAAACTTGGTTGTTGGATTGGATTCTTGTTCCTCGCCTATGTCTCAAATATCCTAAAAATCCAAAAACATCCAAATATCCTTAAAATCCCAAAAAATAACCAAATATCCTCAAAATCCAAAAACATCCAAATGCTCTAAAATATCCAAAAACATTCAAATATCCTCAAAATCAAAAACATCTAAATATCGTGAAAATTCCAAAAAATAAATCATCTCCATAAATCGCCCATCTGTAATAACCTGACCGTCCATAATAAATCTATCATACCCACCTTTGGCAAATCAAACAAAAACAAATGCAACAAACATCAAAATCTAGAGAACTCATGCAAAAATCGTAAATAATTGATCATTATTGAACAAATCGATGCCCACATATCTATTGCCTAAATCATTATCAACATCAACATCCAAGTAACTGGCTTAATGGATACACCATTCATACAATAGGCATCATCAATGGATAACACCTATAACTAAACTCTTTGGCAAGAGATATGACAACTTTGTTTTGTTTGTCTTTTAATATTTTCTTTGGATTTATCTTGTTTTCCTATTCTAATTTCTCTTGAGGATATCTAAAAAATTGATTAGAGGGAGAGGAATGGGGCATGGTCATTTTTTTTTATGTCGTGTTTTTTGGATGTTCTTGCAAAAATACCATGGAAAATACTTGCCTTGTATGTGTAGAAGTTGTTTCAAGTAATATAAAACAACCCTTACATATCAGGTTCTTCATACATTTCTATGCATTGGCCTAATTTTCTCTAAACCTCTATCTCACTTAATCAAAACAAGGTTTTTGTATGTCCAGTATGAGCAAGAATACTCCTTTTGTTTGCAAAGTCAAATTCCACTCAATAGATACAAAGCCTCTCTGGTTCTTCATACCTTGGTGCATAGTGTCTATTTTATATATAAATAAGGATTGATATGATGAGATTACTTAGTATACCCACAAGAAAAAGCATTATCACCAATCTTTCAAATCAAATTCAACAACCATCCCAAACCCATGATCACAATAAATGGATTTTCATTAAGATTTGATCAACACCATTCCACACCTGATCTATCCATTATTGTATTTCATTCATCATGCTAATAAATTCTCTCCAAGTATTATAACATTCACAAAAATATCAATCATATCTTGTATCTACGAAAGCATTAATCATAACATCACATCTTGCATCCACAAAAGCATCGGTCATGCATCACATCCTACATCAACAAATCATATATCCATCATGTCATAAAAGCATATATCATCCAAATCATGTATCATCATATATCACATAGAAAATATAAAACAAAAAACAATCATGTATCATCCATATATCATCGATATATAGCACACATCATCATCATATCATAGACATATAGCATGCATCATCATAATAACATCATAACATCATAATATTACATGAATCCATGAAGACATCTTATAGCCTCATCAAAAAATCTCATCTCATAAATACATCATCAAAAATGAAGGCCATGATACAATCATCTGTAGATCAAAATGTATGATACATACATCAACTATATGTACTTGAGGCTATCAAGAGTCGATGAATTTATATACATCAAAAATAACTATCTACATCAATGAATATACACAATAAAAACAATGTATTTGTACAATCATAATACACTAGCATCCCTCTACATCGAATTCCCCCTCTCCTCCCAACCTGGAGAAGGAGTTTGAAGAGGATCCACTGGTATTGGTATAGGACCTTGGTATTGTAGAGCTACTTTCCCACTTGAAGGACTTTCCTGTGATGACACTTGTGATGGATGCCCCATGAATCCACCATCTAATCTCCTTGATCCCCTTGCAACAACACTCCTAGCTAAGAACCTAGGTTGTTTGTGATGCGTAGGTACTTCCACCTCATACAAGTTTCTGTAGTAATTGGCCTCTCTCTCAAGCATCTTGACCTCCCTCATGTGTTATGCCATGGGGATCATCTGACCTTATCCAACAACCTCTTGTTGCTTTCTCCTCCCTCTATCAGTGTCCCTCTCTATTGTCACTAGGTGAGTTGTGCCTCTACTTGTTTCCTATGTGAAATCTATATGTCTCTCTCCTAGGCCCTCTAGTCACGCTCCTAGGCTCTCAAGTCTCTATCAGTGGTCAACTAGATCACTTGTATGCTAAGGCCATCTTTCTTTTCCTTATGCTCATCTCACTCTTAGTGAGCTTGGTATCTCTCCTGTAAGGAAATACAGAGCCTGATATCATCAAGACCTTTGTCTCCTCCTCTCTACTCCACCTATCTAGATGGGACCACTGCTACTGTCACCTCTGCCTCTTCCTGTCATTGAATAAACTCTATGACCACTACCTGAGAAACAATCATTATCCCCCGGTCTCCAATATCCCTAATTGTGTGAGCAAATACAACATGATAATCTATTGGAGGTATATCACGTGTCTCTTTGAATTGTCTCCACACCCTATCTAGGAGACACCACTCTAAGATGTAAGGATTGTTCTCAATCAACCATCAAGTCTATCAAAAAAATGGAAGATGATCTTCATCATCATCCTAGGCCTCAACATGTGGCCATGGCCTCCATCTAAACTTAGCAATTTCATCAATAGTCCTCTCCAAGAATCAAGATCACCTAATCAGTGTTAGGTTCGCATAGTATCATATCTATATACTAGAGGGTATTTAGGCTCTCAAACCACCTCCCTAATTGGTCACATCACCGTAATATTCTCCCAAGCCCAGATGTGAAGCAAATTAGTGTTGACTGACAAGTTGGTGGCCTATCGATATACCACCTAGTGCATGTCATGATATAAATGTGCAAGTATTCATGGACCCCATGCATAGACTTGAGCCTACTCCATAATGTGCTCTATCACCTAGCCCCATCCAATCGAGAACCCTCTAGACCACCTGTCAGGCATAATCAACCCAAAAATCAAGCCTACTATAATAATGATGATGTCATCTATTGCTCCAATATATGGCCTCAAGTCAATATGTCCATTATCAACCTCGAGCCTAATGCCTCAATACTAGCATCAAGATCATAGATCACTCTCACCTTGTAAATAGGGACTCATAAAATACACTATACATCCTCTAATATAATGGTCACCTCTCCAATAGGAAGTTTGAATGATGAGGTCCCAAAATGCCAACCTCTCTACTAGCATAGTCATGAATGCTCTATGTGCCCTAATCTCTGGCATATAAGCGATGTAGTACAAGCTCACTGCCCTGAGAAACTTTGTGTCCATCTTTGTGAGATGTTTCATCTGGTCAAGTAGGTTGTTGCTCCCATGATAGAATAGGATCAAGTACCACCTACAAGCATAACACCGACAACATCAATACAAAATTTTGATTAAAAACTTGTTTGTCAAGCCCTAGAACAAAAGTGTTGCTTTATCATAGTCAAAAGTGAACACTATTTCAAAAGTGTCACTTTACCATTTTCAAAAGCAAGCATTATTACAAAAAAATTTCTCTACCACAATTAGAAGTGAACCAAATTTTCAAGTACACTCGCTTATGTAGAAGTGTCATGCTTCGTGCAAAAGCATCGCATCGGTGTTCAAACACATCACATTATGTTTCAAAAGCATTGATTCTAACTTGACGTGTTAGTTTGTCTGCCTTTAGCTAGCATTTAGTGAACCTAGAACTATGTGTACAAGTACATATTGGGGGGTCTGCTTCAACCTGTCGGTGGAAATGATGGACCGGGTTTGCACTGTGTGGGACATGAATGGGGTGAGCCATCATGATCAACTCTTTGGAAGGGAAGAAGGCTTGAATTTCTTAAATATCTAAACTCAATGGGTGCAAATGAGTTGAAAATAAACCCAAATGCATATATATAGTGCCCAAAACCCTAGGTTTCATCCTCTTATCCCCTTTCATCTCATTTTCAATCTTCCCCATCTCTCTTGGTCAATTTCTTGACTTCCTAGGACTTTATTTTTCCTCTTCTTCATCGAACCACTCGTCATCCTATCGTGAGCTTGACCTAATTTTTTTTGGCCAACCTCTTGAGGGGGAAACGTAGCATCCTCCCATAATTCCTTCATCCGTTGGGGCATAGTGAGGCATCAAAAAAATCATTATTTTTTTTCCAAAACAATAGTGTCTTTGAAACAACTTAACAGGTACATTGTCTCAAGGAGGGGAAAAATGTAGACATCTAAAAATGTATCACACATTACTTTCTCATCATGTCCATCACTTTCTCATCGTTTTGATCATTAACTTTACATTTTCATCACTTTTTCACCTTTTTCATAATTTTCATCATTTTTCCTCTATTAATTGAATAATTTTATAATTATTTAATTAATTCATCATTTTTACTAATTTTTCCTCTATCTCACTTAATTAAATAATTTAGAAAAATCTAATTTTATTCTATCTCACATAATTAAATAATTTTAAATTATTTAATTAACTAATTTCCCCCACTTGCACATCGAATATTCTCTTTTCAAAAAAAGAATATTCTCTTCCTATAATTAAATAATTTTTTTAATTATTTAATTCCCTAATTTCCCTCTCAAAAAAATATTCTATTTTTAAAATGAAATATTCTCTTTTAAAAATATCCTAAACAAATTTCCTAAAAATAAGGAGATATTTCAGTTAACTAAAGCTCTCAAGCAATCTTTGTTGGTGTGAATATAAAGTCTTGTACCTAGTAATCTATCTCACTAGGTAACTAAGGGACTTATTCACATGATTAAGTTTAATTAGGATATAAGATTCTTTCTAGAAGTTTTAGTTGGATTTTCTAAAACTTATCTTATCTAGCTTTAATGTATCATTTCCTAGGTAGTTAGTTAGTCATCTCATGTCATAGGATTATGACACATGTCGCAATCATGTTCAATCCTATTCCTCACCTTTCCTATATAAGGAAGGTCATTGTACACTTTGTATAATATTTCATAGCTCATAATTTGATAGGTCTTAATATCAAGCAAACTCATATTCTTGCATACTCTCTTGTAGAAGGTTTTCATTATTTTGGAGGTGGTCTTGGGTATTGAGCTAATCTTTAGCTCTTACAATCTCCACCCTTGATCTCCTTGATCTAATCTCCACCATTAATCTTAATTTTCAATCTCCTCCATTGATCAAAAAATTGAAAATCTATAAAATAAGTCATTTTCCTCATTCAGTTCACCTTACACCACCTAGAAGAATTCATGAGCATTCATCTTTGCAGCAATTTTTTAGCATATTTTAGGTCATATCATCAATTCAAGCTTTTACACAATTGTGTTCTAAGGTTTGAGCAATACAACATCAAATCTACCAAAGTTTTCACAATGAAATGCTAGGTTTTCTTTACTTTTGATCTTTTTTAATGTTTGTTTCTAATTTTCTTGATCTTTTATGAAAGTAAGTGCATTCAATTTCATTGGTTAGTGGCTATAATCAATCTTTTCTTTGTGGGTATTTGATATTTCTAACCCTAATTGTGTTAATTTCCTTCCCAACTAATTTTCCATTAAACGCATTACACATATATGGTGGTAAAATATAAAAAGAAAGTGAAGAGTTGGAAAGGTTGTTGGTTACTGATCTTGTTGGGTGGATAACTATGATCAAATTTCTAATTTTTACCATCTCGATTTACATGCTATCATGTATTGAAATCACCACCAAAGTGGTGAAAGAAATCAATAACATACAATGGTTTTTTCTCTAGAAAGGATCAAATGATGTTAAAAATTACCACTAGTGGCATGGGATAAACTTAAACAAAGCAAATAAGTTGGGGGTGCCACTATCTGGGATGTCTGTAAGAAGAATATGGTATTGGGTGCCAAACTTTCCTAGAAGATATTTCAGTCTCTAAACACTCTATGGAGTAATATCCTCCATGCCCAACACATGGATGAGAATGATCCCAAGTGTATCCCAACAATAACAAATCTTGATAGTGGTTCATTAATTTGGAACTTCATTGTGAAGTGTTGCCACATTGTTACTGATCACTTAACTTGGAAAATAAACTGCACATAAAGTGCACAGTTTTGGATGGATTTTTGGAATGGTTACCTATCAATGAATGATAAAATTTTGGATGTTGATTCCATCTAAATGACAATTGAAGCTTACTGTGAGAGAGTTAAAGACTACATCAATATAACAATCATTGATGGTCATAAGGAATACACACATAAGTCACTTGATATGTTGCCACTCCAAATAAAAGAAAGAATACTAAATAAATTAGCACAATGAAGGTTAATACTGAATAATAATGATGATGAAAAATTATGGTGTATGACCAAATTCAATAAATACTCTACCCGAATCAAATATAAATTACAAGAGGTTAAAGAAAGGAACATACTATGGCCTCACACACTATGTTGGATCATGAAATTCCTACCTAAGGTAGGTTCCTTTGTGTGGACTACCTTACACAACCGCGTCTTGACAGGGAATAGGTTGATGGAGCTCAGTTTCTAAGGTCCATTTAGATGCCCACTTTGCATGAATTCAAAGGAAATAACATACCATCTATTGTTGTAAAGTAGCTTTGTGCGACAATGTTGGTGATGGATATGTGGCATTCTTGGGTGGCACAACCCACTCTCAAATAGCATCCTTACTCTTTTCCAATGTTAGCCATCATTGAATAAGGTTTTGCTATGGGCAGGCATTTGGAAGGAAACTTTTTCCATGATAATATGGAAAATCTGGAAAGAGCCAAGTGCTAGGACTTAAAAAGATAAAGCGGCCAATATAGAAAAGGTATTCAAAAAAATATAGAATGGAGTTGAGGGTTTCTACAAGGGGTGGCAAGGTCTTCAACCCAAATAAAAGTGAGAGTAAATGCTAAATGGGTGTTTCCCCCAAGGGTGACAAACTAAATTTTGATGGATCCTCCAAGGGTAAACCTAGGATATCTAGGGTTGGTTGTTAGACACCTAGAATACTGAGAGGGGGGTTGAATTAGTATTCTATTAAACCATTCAGATATTATCCACCCAATTACCAAAACATATTCAACTGCAGTAGTGAATGAAAGCATGAAAACATCCACAACACATAACACATGAAAACCATGATTTTTACATGGAAAACCCAAAATGGGAAAATCCACTGTGAGTATTAGCTCACAATATATTATATCCAGATATAGTATATTACATAAATGTTCACTACAGGTGGAAACACTGTCTAGTGGACTCACTACCCAAAGAGAATAAGATAGAAGATAGAAGGGGTGGCTTACAACCTATTAAACTATTATAATTGCATCTACAATATGTTGGATTATAGTTCCAATGAAGTACAAAATCAATTTTTGCACTGATCTAGATCAATGCTCTGCTCCGCTTTGAATTGACACAATTCACACAACTTTTATCACATTCACATCACACACATGTAGCTGGAACACCATACATGTCATCTATCACTTATCACTCACACACCATCCCAAAAAACAAAAAACAATGCACTATATATATCCATATCAATTGTAACATCAATTAGGTCATCCTAATTGGATGTAAAACACAAAATTGAACTTTTCATCCTCAAAAAAATTCATTTAACCTTTGTGCCTTAATTCAAAATTCAAATCTCCTCAAGATAGGTTGGTATGGACCTAATATAGGTCCTACATAAGATAAAATTACTTATTCATCCTTCGCCAAACATCAAACATGTTAGGTCGGCCCCAAATAAGACCTAAACAAAAAAACCTTCATTTGTGCACCCAATTCGCCACACGTGGAACTCAAAACATGATATCATCTAGAATTCATAAACAACTAACATCTAGAAGCCTATCTTCAACATCACAACTCAAAATTCTCATCTGTGGAGGAACGGGAAATCTCCCACGCCAACACTCTATACAAGAAATGACTATGATAAGCCAAACAAAATACAACCATTCATATCTTCTAGGATACTTCACCAAACAACAAAAAAAATTAGATTTAGATGCATCTTATGTTCACCAAATTACTATTAGAACCACAAAGTTATATCTCTGTTTGCAGAGGAGTGCGGACCCAAAAATTGATGCATTGAACCACTACATTGGCAGGTTTGATACTTAGGAAAATTTCTAAGTAGCTATACTTTTCGGACCAACTTATCCTATACAAATGTCTTCAACCACACTTCTAAATCATGTTAGGATGATCCACAACAAATTTGACATCAATGACAACACTAGATTATGCATTATATGCATACCATGCTCATGTTGCTAGACTACATCATCAATGATAATCTTCTCAATCTTCCAACAATCTCCCCCTTTGTCATTGATGGCAACATGTTTCTCAAAAAAAAAATTCTCCAAAAGCTTTCTCTCCCCCTTATACATATATTTCTTTCCAAAAACATTCCAACTATCTCTTCAAATATCTCTCCAAGTATCTCTCCCCCTTTGACATCAATGGCAAAGGGTGTACTGGTACCAAAATTTTGTATACTCCTCCTCAAACATATGTACAAAAAGAAATAACTGAATGAATGTAATAACTCCCCCTTAGGAAGTTAACCAAAAACTTCTATATCATCCACATATTTACAAAAGAATCTAAAAACTTGAAATAATGCATAAGAATATAAATGGTCAACCTGAAGACATTGACCCCTGAAGCTTTTATAAAATGACTTGTCAAGCAAATTTACCTTCTTCCCAATCTTTCTTTATTGCTGCAAGAATTTTATATTGAGACTCAAGCTCAACCAAGGTTTCCTCTCTTTCCAGAGCACTGGGAGTTAGATTCAACTTTGAAATCTTATTAGTACTAGCAAGGGCACTTGAGATAGGTATATGCTTCATTTTCACCAAGTCCCTTAGCTTCTAAAATCATTTGACTATGTCTTCCTTCTAGCTCTGTAAGGTAAAGAATTTTTCATGCAAATCCACTATAGCAATCCAAGTCGGATTGTCTTTGTCTTGTTCCAGCTCATAAGCACTTGATGCATTGCTTATTTTTGTTGCAAGTGTGAGAATATTTGGTGGTGTTGTCATTAATTTTGTCATTGATTTCAACACATTTTAGTATATTGCAAATTATGCATTTATAGTTGAGATATTGTTGAGATGTTGTGAGTACATGGAGCTATCCTTATGGTGTTGCAAATGTGCTGAATTGATAAGTTTCTAAGTGCTTTTGAGAAAATTAATAAAGAGAGAAGTCATAGTTATGAATGTGTTCAGAATGTGCTCCGGTATGTGCTCCACATTTCTCTTGTGTTGATCCTATGCTTGTGCATATCTTAAGGGTTATTTTTTGATGATCTGATGGTGATATCTACTTATTTGTAGCTTCTAGTTTGATGAAGTGTGAAAGTTGTGTTCACCAGTGTGTGAACCGTTATGGTAGAGTTAGCTTTCTGTGACTGGGAGAAATGTTTCTACTCCGTAGTCCTCTGTTGTTCTATTTCAAATCTTGCAGATTTGGAATGTGTCTTATAATGGTGTTCTCTTGGTTTTGGCAAAGATGTGTGTGATTTGGTGATCCAGAAGTCAAGTTTTAGAGTTGTTGTATGTGTTTACATAGTCTGAATGGACTTATGGAAGGTGTTCAGTGTTTGAAGATTGTTACACTTGTTGCAAATGTATTTGAAAGAACTTGAGATGTGTTCTCATGTATAATAAAGTGTTTTGCATCGTCTGTGTGCTATCTTCTTGTTGGGAAGAGTGTACATCAATGTTCATTTGTGTTTTCATTAAGTTTGGCCAACCCGGTGTTTACACTTCATTTGAAGAATTAAATTTAATAAGGAAGCATGTGGTTGATCTGAGACATTATTTTTGGTCTTGGTTAATTATTTTTATTGGTCCACTCTCATTCCTTTCCACTGCGAGAATGTTGAGTTGTTGACCTTATTTGAATTTATGAAATGAGGCGTATGTGGCCGACCTTGGAGAAATTTTCTAAGGTTTAAGATGGTATAAATGTAAGTTGAATTGTGAAGAATTGGATGACAAAAAGTAAAAAAGTAAGCCACAAATTAAAAGAGTAGAAGTGTGTGAAAGTGAGTTGAGGTAGCAGTACTTCATTGTGTTAGATTCTTGAAGGCAGTGAGCTAAAGGTTTCTGCAATCTTTTGATCAAGGTTGTGGATGTGTGTTAATTGTTGTGGTGGGTCTTTTGTTTTCTTTTGCATCAGTAGGAAGTGAGCCTCCCTGTTGGACAGTGAGTCCTTTCTATAGGCAGTGAGCCTTTGTATCTGGACAGTGAGTCCTCTTCTGGGCAGTGAGCCTTTGTAATTGGTTTTGTTATCTCTTTATATTGTGAGTTAATCCTCACCATGGTTTTTTCCCTCATTGGGTATTCCACGTAAAATCTGGTGTTCATTGTGTTGATTTTACTTTTTGTTATCTGCATTTCATG
Organism: Sequoia sempervirens; assembly: GCA_007258455.2. NCBI lineage: Eukaryota > Viridiplantae > Streptophyta > Pinopsida > Cupressales > Cupressaceae > Sequoia > Sequoia sempervirens. The sequence goes on along the minus strand of VDFB02052640.1, from coordinate 19,369 downwards.
TTCATACCTAATAACAGAACAAGTGGTTGTGAAGCTAATAAGTATTTAAAGTTTTGAATTTAAATTTGGTGACAACTGATTCACCCCCCCTCTCAGTTGTCCTATGCATTTTAAAAATTGGTATCAGAGCTTTGGTTCCTTGGTGTAGAGCTTAACCGCTTAAGGAAAATTCAATTGTGCATAAGTTGGCGATCCCTATGCTCAATGGATTTGATTACAGTGATAGGAAAGCACAGCTGAGAGGATATATTATCTCTTTTGGTTTCAAGACTTGGAAGGTTGTTGAGATGAAGTATATATTCCTGACGGGTGGTCTTACTAGTGCAGATGAGATTTCTGCTTATGAGGAGAATGAGATGGTAAGGTATGCTATTTTTAGTGCTTTATCTAAAATTGAGTGAACTAAGGTTCTTTCTTTAGGCACTGCTCATGAAGTCTGGAAGAAGTTGGAAGAACTGTATGAAGGAAATGAAAGAGTAAAGTTGACAAAGAAGTTGGCAGCAAAGCACATATATGAGAATCTGAAAATGGAAGAAGGTGAAGATTTTACAAGTTATTTCTAGAGGGTTGAACTTGCAGCAAATGAAGTTAGGAATCAAGGGGGAAACCTGACCGATGAAGATATAATTGAGAAGATCCTGATCACCCTACCAGATTGCTACAGTGATAAGATCTCAGTTATTGAAGAGATGTATGATCCTAAGAAGTATACTAAAGAACAGTTATTCGGCACCTTGACAACATTTGAGATGAGAAATTTTGGAAAGAAAGAGGAAAAGACAGAAACAACATTTAAGGCAATGAAGATTGAAGATGATCCGGATAGTGATGGTTCTGATGAGCTGGAAGTGAATTTCACCAAAAAGTTGAAGAAAGGTACCGATAAGTATAAAGGTATGTTGCCCTTTAAATGTTACAGTTGTGGTAATATTGGTCATTATGCTTCAAGATGTCGGAAGAGAGTTGTACATAAGAAGAACAAGGATTATAAAGATAAGGATAGAAAGGATAAGAAATATAAGAAGTTGTATTATGTTAAAGAAGAATTCAAAATCTTTGATGATGATTCTGATTATGAGGGTGATGATAGTGAATGCTTATTTTTATCTTTGGAGAATAAATTTGTGTCTACTAACCCTGGAAAATGTGCAAGGAAGAATGTTTCAAAAAATAAGAAGAATGTGATGGAAGGTACTATGGTCACCCACCGCCTTTCATACTAAGCAAGATGAAGATTACTGGGTGATTGATATTGGATGTTCTAATCACATGACCGGTGATAAAAGTAAGTTTACTAAACTTGAAAAGTATGATGGAGGCTTCGTCATGTTTGGTGATGATTCAAGAGAAAAAATTATTGGGAAAGGTACAATTAGTTTTGATGGAGTACACAACACTGATGATGTATATTATGTAAATGGTTTGAGGCATAACCTTTTGATTGTTGGACAGATGTGTAGCAAAGGTTTTAAATGTGTGTTTTAGAATAATACCTGTGAGATCAAAGAAAGATCTGAAGATATGGTTGTTGTCGAAAGGAGAACTCATGGAAACATCTATCAGCTTAAAGGTGTGGATGGCCAGTTCCTTGCATCCCAAATCGATTAAAATTGGTTATGGCACTAGAGAATGGGACATGTAAACTTTGATAATCTGGTCAGAATCAATTCAAGAGATTTTGTCTGAAGTCTACCTAGAATCACAAAGCCTGCTAATACTATTTGCATAAGTTGTCTTAGGGAAACAAACAAGATGTAGCTTTAAGGGAAAAGAGCAATCTACTAGCAAAATTTTGGAGTTAATTCATACTGACCTCTGTGGTCTGACTAGAACAGGAAGCCTAAATAGTGACAGGTATTTCATGCTCCTTATTGATGATTATTCTCGAATGACATGGGTTGATTTTCTTAGAGAGAAGGCTCAAGCTCTGGATAGGTTTAAAGTGTTCAAAGAAAGAGTGGAAAATGAAGTGAATTTGAGAATAAAATGTTTGAGATCTGATAGAGGTGGAGAATTCACTTCTGGTGAGTTTAATACATTTTTTCAACAGCATGGCATAAAAAGATAGTTTTCTGCTCTGAGAACCCCTCAGCAAAATGGGGTAGTTGAGAGGAAAAAATAGATGGTACAGGAAGCTGCAAGAACCATGATCAAAGAATCAAATGTACTGGATGTGTACTGGAGAGAGGCCATACACATTGTTGTTTATGTTCTCAATAGAGTTCATATTAGAGGCAACAACACAAAGACTACTTTTGAGTTATGGACTGGTAAGACTCCTATTGTGAAGTAATTCAAGGTATTTGGAAGCAGATGTTACATTAAAAGAGATGATGAAAATATTGGGAAGTTTGATGCTAGATGTGATGAAGGAATTTTTCTTGGGTACTCTCCTACTAGCAAAGCATATAGATGCTTCAATAAAAGATTGAGGAAGATTGTTGAAAGTGCTAATGTGAAAGTTGATGAAGACATGCACAGACCTATTGAGATAAGTGAAGTTGAACCTGAGATCCTATCTGTGGACAAGTGCCTAAAGAGAATAAGGAGAAGGAAGAAGAAGAGGAAGAAGAAGAATAGACTGAAGAAGAAGAAAAAAATTACCGAAACCTATTTCTAAGACTCCTAAGTATGTGCAGAAGAATCATTCAGAGGAATAGATAATTGGAGATAAGAGTGAAGGTGTGAAGACAAGAAGTAAAGTAGCAGGTGAGGTAAATATTTGTTTACTCTCTAAAATTGAACCTAAGTCTGTGAGTGAAGCATGTGAAAATGAGAATTGGATGAGAGCTATGAAAGAAGAGTTGCAGCAAATAGAAAAGAATCAGACATGGGAATTAGTTCCTAGACCTGTGAATAAGAATGTAATTAGTTCAAAATGGGTGTTCTAGAATAAGCTGAATGAAAATGGTGAAGTTATAAGAAATAAGGCAAGACTTGTATGCAAGGGATACTCACAAGTTGAAGGCATAGACTTTGAAGAAATATTTTCCCATGTGGCTAGAATGGAAGCTATTAGAATTTTTTTGGCATTTTCTGCCTACAAGGATTTCAAAGTATATGAGATGGATGTCAAGTTAGCATTTTTGAATGGTAAATTGGAGGAAAAAGTATACATGGAACAACCCGGAGGATTTGAGTTATCTAACAAACCGGGTATGCTTTGTAAGTTGAAGAAGGAATTGTATGGACTGAAGCAAGCTCCCAGAGCTTTGTATGCAAGATTGGCTAGATACCTGACAAAGCAAGGATTCAACAAAGGCTCTGCTGACAGCAATCTTTACTTCAAAGTGCAAGGTAACAAAATTTTAATAGTGGTAGTATATGTTGATGATATCATCTTTGGTGGAAATGAAGGCATGTGTAAAATATTTGCAAAAGAAATGCAAAAAGAATTTGAAATGTCCATGATTGGTGAGTTGAATTTCTTTCTTGGTCTTCAAGTAAATCAAAATGATAAGGGGATATTCATTTCACAATCTAAGTACGTGAAAGAGTTGTTGAAGAAGTTTGGAATGGATGATTCCAAACCAATTAGTACTCCTATGGTGACTGGATGTAAGCTGAGTAAAGATGATGGATCTGCTAAAACTTATCAGAGCAAATACATATCTATGATTGGTGGGTTGTTGTATCTTACTACTACCAGACTGGATATTATGCATGCATTATGTTTAGTTTCCAGATTTCAAGCAAATCCTAAAGAGGCACATGTTACAGCAATAAAGAGGATATTTAGATATCTTAAAGGTACACCGAATTATGGCTTATGGTATCTTAAGGGTGTTGATTTCACCTTGAGTGCTTATACCGATGCAGATTGGGCTAGTTATGTGGATGACCAAAAGAGTACCAATGGGGGTGCTTTCTTTCTTGGTTGAGTAAGAAACAAGACTCAATTTCTTTATCCACTGCAGAGGCAGAATATATTGCTGCAGCATCCTGTTGCACACAAGTTTTTTGGATCAAGCAAACTCTGAAAGGCATTGGAGTAATATGTGATGAGCCTATTCCTATTTTCTATGACAACACAAGTTCTATAAACATTTCAAAGAATTTGATTATGCATTCAAGAACAAAACACATATCTATCAAATATCATTTCCTGAGAGAAAAAGTGTTGGAGAATGAAGTCAGGTTGGAGTATGTGACAACAAAGGAACAAATTGCAGATATATTTACTAAGGCTCTTCCAAAGGATACTTTTGAGTATCTTAGGGAGACGTTGGGGTTCATTGTCCCTTCGAACTAGGTGCACATGAAGGTGCATCAGTCTAGTGAATTCACAAATTCTTCATTTATCTGGACTGATGAATGGGTCTACTCCGCAAGGGGAGTAGAAAAGGTTTTCATTGTTACAATATGAGTTGAATGGGTGCACTCCTAAGGGGGAGTGATCAAAATTTTTGATCTTTTCCATTGATGTCAAAGGGGGAGAGAAATTCGTGTGAAAAATAGTAAGAAAAGGAAGAAAAGGTGTTCTCCTAGAATATTGTGTAGGTTGTTGTCTTTGATGGTTTTTCATATCATGTGTTGCCATCAATGACAAAGGGGGAGATTGTTCCAAGTATGGGCATATTTGGTGGTGTTTTCATTAATGTTGTCATTAATGTCAACACAATTCAGTATATTGCAGATTGTGCATGTATAATTGAGATAATGTTGAGATGTTGTGAGTACATGGAGCTATCTTATGATGTTGCAGATGTGTTGAATTGATAAATTTCCAAGTGCTTTTGAGAAAATTAATAAAGAGAGAAGTCAGAGTTATGAATGTGTTCAGAATGTGCTTCGGTATGTGCTCCACATTTCTCTTGTGTTGATCCTATGCTTGTGCAGATCTGAAGGGTTGTTTTTTGATGATCTGATGGTGATATCTACTGATTTGTAGCTTCTGGTTTGATGAAGTGTGAAATTTTTGTTCATCAGTGTGTGAACCGTTCTGGCAGAGTTAGCTTTCTATGATTGGGAGAAATGTTTCTTCTCCACAGTCCTTTGTTGTTCTATTTCAGATCTTGTAGATCTAGAATGTGTCTTATAATGGTGTTCTCTTGGTTCTGACAAAGATGTGTGTGGTTTGGTGATCCAGAAGTCAAGTTTCAGAGTTGTTGTATGTGTTTGCATAATTCAAATGGACCGATGGAAGGTGTTCGTGTTTGAAGATTGTTTCACTTGTTGCGGATGTATCTAAAGGAACCCGAGATGTGTTCTCATGCATAATAAAGCATTTTTCATCGTTTGCATGTTATCTTCTTATTGGGAAGAGTGTACATCAATGTTCATTTTGTTTTCATTAAGTTTGGCCGACCTGGTGTTTACACTTCATTTGAAGAATTAAATTTAATTAAGGAAGCATGTGGTTGATCCGAGACATTATTTTTGGTCTTGGTTAAGTATTTTTATTGGTCCACTCTCATTCCTTTCCACCGCGGGAATGTTGAGTTGCCGACCTAATTTGAATTTATGAAATGAGACGTATGTGGACGACCTTGGAGAAAGTTTCTAAGGTTGAAGATGGTATAAATGCAAGTCGAATTGTGAAGAATTGGATGATGAAAATTAATGAAGTAATCCACAAATCAAAAGAGTAGAAGTGTGTGAAAGTGAGTTGAGGCAGCAGTACTTCATTATGTTAGATTACTGAAGGCAGTGAGTTAAGGTTTTTGCAATCTTTTGATCAAGGCTAAAGATGTGTGTTAATTGTTTTGGTAGATCTTTTATTTTATTTTGCATCATTAGGCAGTGAGCCTCCCTATTGGACAGTGAGTCATTTCTATAGGCAGTGAGCCTTTGTATCTAGACAGTGAGTACTCTTTTGGGTAGTGAGCCCTTGGCAGCGAGCTTTTGTAATCAGTTTTTTTATCTCTTTATATTGTGAGTTAATCCTCACCGTGGTTTTTTTACCTCATTGGGTTTTCCACGTAAAATCTGGTGTTCATTATGTTTATTTTACTTTCTGTTATCTACATTTTATGGCCATACCTAATAATAGAATAAGTGGTTGTGAAGATAATAAGTATTTAAAGTTTTGAATTTAACTTTGGTGGCAACTGATTCACCCCCCCTCTCAGTTGTCCTGCGCCTTTTAACAATTTATTTCTCAATTAAGTCTATGGCATGTTTTATGCTTTGTGTGGCATCCAGTCCCTTCATACGATACAAAAATAAAGTCTTTTCCTCTTCCTCACAAGCTTTTACATCCTTCAAACTTTCTTCAATTTTTTTGTGTGTAGATGAACATTTCTCTATCATATCTAGTAATTTATTTTCTACAAGCCTCATCTCAACTTCTATTTCAACTTTTCCTTTTAGTTCGGAGGCATATTCCTTGAAGGAATCAATCAAGAACTTGAAGTTATACATTGCAGATAATGATGTATCATTGTTTGTTCCGGGAGTTATCTCCTGCAATGCCTTTACAACTTCATCCATCAATTTAGCATGCTTTTGATATGTTTCAATAATCTCGTTTCTTGTTCATGTGTGAAATACATCACATATCTAGAACTTGTGTATGGGAGATATTTTTTCTAAGACTACACTTCCTTGTTGCATGGGCAACTGTAGCAATTGACATAAAACTACTGGTTGGAATCTTACATGATTAGACAAAAGACTTTTTAAAGGATTACTAAAGGAATATTCACCTAAAGGCTTAGGTAACTTAGCTTCTTCATCCTTTCCATACTCAATGTTCTCCTCTTCCTCTACCTTATCTTCTTCCCCAGGGGCCTTATCCTTGTCTTTGTCTTCATCATCCTTTTTCTCATCTCATTTTTCCTTGTCCTTTCCTTTCTCATTCTCCTCTTCTTATCTTCGTCTACTTCCTTATCATCTTCATCTTCTCTTTCCATGTTTTCTTCTTTCTTCTGCTCTTGTTCTCTATTCACATCATGCTTATCACCTTCACCAATGGTCTGTTTTGTATCTTCTGAAGGAACATATGTCTCTAGATTTCCTTGATCATTGTTTACCAGTGGAGGAGTGGACTTGTCCTCAGTAGTATCATTAGTAACTAGAGGAATAAAGGTGTTATCCTTAGTGGTTTCCTCTCTGATCACTTTCTTTTCTTCTGTAACCTTTTCAAATTCATCATTTCCCTGCACTAGTTCTTTTGTATCCGGAGGAGCATTGTCTAGATTTTCCTCTAGATCAGTAACTCTATCATTGATCTTATGCTTATTTTGATCATCATCGATGTTCACATCTCCTTCTTCATTTGATTTTGGGGCACTAGAATCATCATTTAAACCTTCTTTAATTGTCGAGAGTAAACCCAACTTTTGTACAAGTTCCTTGGCCTTTTCATTGCATTCTTTTCGGATCATATCATGATCATTTTTGTTCATTCCCATAAGAATATTTAATTTTTTTTTAGTTCTTAGCTCCTTGCTATAGAAGGTATCCAATGTGGCTCGATCTGCTTCATTCAAGGGAGCACCAAATCTTTCTAGGGCTTCATCTTTCATCTTTTCATGTTCCATAATTGCATCCTCTTCTGGTATATCCATCCAGATATTATGCATATCTACTTCACATACAACAATGTATTTGACTATAGCTTCAATTATTGTATCTTTATCTAACTCATCTACCTCCTTATACATTTATGTAATTTCCTTTAGCATTTCATTTTGCATTATACTATTAAGTATTTCCTACAAAAATGGTGATAAACCCTCTTTTTTTTTATTGTAGCCTCTTGAAATGATGCACAAGCTTCTGTGAAAATCTTGTAGAAAAATTCACAACCGTTTAGAAGATATGAAGAAATTTGTAAAACCTAGGGTTTTGTCCAAAAAATTGTCAGATCTACAACAAAAAGTTAATGAAACTTGCAAAAAGCAAGTTAGTAGATCTACAAAAGGAAAGGGTTCTTCATGTCAGGTTCACCAATGTAGTTAGGGAAAAAAATTAGGGAAAATGCATAAACAAATTATAATTAAACCCTAACAAGCATAATAGAGCACAAACTAGCATGAAAATCAAAATAAGAAAGCAAAGCAAACTGATCTCCAAGCTAGATTTGATTTATCTCCATTGCTCTTCTCCACCTACATGAGAATGCAAGATTTTGAAGGATTGAATGGTTTGATATGTTGATTTCTCATTTTCGCAGCATAACGATAAGATGGAGATGATAGAGAAAAAATAAATAGATAGATAAGAAGATTAAAATAAATTTTGGCAAAGTGAGGATGCTAGAAGAAGATTTGATGCAAATGGCATGTAAAAGGCTTGATTTATAGGAGAAGGATGATTTGATTTGATGGCCAAGATTAAAATTCAATTGTGTGATGTGTATGGCTAGGATTAAAAGTTGATTTGAGTGCATATGATACACATTAAATGGGTTATGACATGAGGCTAAAATTAGGATGTGAGGGAATAAGTGGGATTCTTTTATTTATTTTGAAGGAAAGATGCCTATGATGCACAAATAAGTAGGGCTAAAAATAGGATGGTGGGAATCTCATAATTTAAATAATAAAATTATTTAAATTATTTGTGCATGTGAAGAGTTGTAGTCATGTGACACATGTTGCAATGTGGTAATAAGTGAGGGATTAATTCAAATATTTAATTTGAATTATTTTGAGATATGTGAAGGGGAATTAATTAAATAAATGAGATTTATTTAATTAATTGGGAAGGTGATTAACTAGGTTAAATGGGATAAGGTAATGACCTAGGGTAAAATATTGCAAGATGTTTTATAAGGTCATGTATGACTAGGTAATGCTATGACATGGACAAATTTGGGTGTCTACACTTTATAGGAGAGTGAGGTCTCTCAAATTGTTTCTATTTATTTATCTTTATTAGAGGCTTCTTTGTTTCTTTTTGTTTCTTCTCCAAAGAAGCCTTCTTTGCTTCCTTCTCTCTCCTCTGAATTTTGAAAGTTGTTTTTCTTTCTCAACTTCCTCCTCACTCTTTGTATATACAATATCAATTCTCTTTCTTTTCCTGCCTAGAGGGGTTTCATCCTCTTCCAACTCTTCTTCATCAGCAACATTGATGCCAATTTCCTTTTTTCTTGTGGCCTTTTTCTTGACTCTCCTTGTAGAAACAATAGGGGGTACGATGGTGGTAGACTTCTTTGCTTCTGCCCTGGTGACATGAACTACCAGAGGGGATTTCTCCCTTACTGAAGGACTGGGTATGGATTTCCTCTTCTCACCAATAGCAGGAAGAGTTGTGGTAGCTGATCTTCTTGATCTCCTTGAGCTACCTGAGGCTTCTATTGTACTCATGTCAACTCTAGCTCTATCTCTGGCATACTTAACTCTTTCCTTTGAAAGACCATTTTCTTGTGCATATATGTCAAGCCTCTTATCAACATTCTTTCTCATGACTGGTTTCTTCATATGTCCCATATCTTGGCCTATTGGGATCTTTAGGACTATTCAGTAGCACCTCTACACAATCAACAAGTTCTACCTCTTAGACTTCATAACCTAGTTCCAGAACCCAAATGGTCCTAGGCTCTATTGCTTCCATCATGCAAAAATTTATGGAAACCAGGAAAGTGATGTCATTTTTGTATCTCTCCATAACACTTCTTGGAATCCTTTGTCTCTCATTCATTCTTCTTTGGAATATTGCAAAGAAGGCAGCAAGGGCATCATCCTAGGCATTAATATCTCCAAGGCTTCTCATATAATCTTCTATTTGGTGTGCAATGGGCCTTATACTTGACCAATTAACTTTTCCTATCATAGGAACTTCCTTCAAGAAGTAGAAGAGTAAGCACATTACCAATGTGTCATAATTGAACACATATTTATTCTTCTTAATCTCCTTCAAATTCTCCATCAATTGTTGTCTAAGAAACTCACACAAGTCGTAATCAGAACCATTCTCAACCATTTCATGTGCCATATTGATTTTCATGGAAAAAATTGAATTATCTCTATTGGTATAATAGATTTTGTATCCAATGAGCATAATTGCATATCTAATAGTAGGACTTCTGATAGGATTCACCATGAGGGCTCTTTGATCAAATGTAGCACCATTTTTCTCAATTACTTCTTTGTTCTTAGTATATTTTAGAACTGGAACTAGTTCGGTAGACCATAAACCTGTTATCTCTCTTATTGCTTCCTTTGTATTCAAGTGAGGGCCATCAATCCACACAAATTGGTCATGAATTATGCTTAGTTCCAACCTAATCCATTTGTTATCATAAAATAAATTGGGAAATCTTTACCACACATCTAATTTCTTTTCAACTAGGGCTTTGTACTCTAGTTTCAAGGAAAAATCATCTCTTGTTAACTCATTTACCCATAATTCCCCAAGCTTAGTGGGTGAATGTTCATCCATGCTACTGTGAATGTATGCCCTAATGTCTTCAGTTGGTAAAACCCCACAAGGTATATGCAATAATGTGCCTAAAGGATCATCTTCTATAGCTTTGGTGAGATATCTTTTGAACTTAGGCTGTGGTTTCTGAGAATAGTCTACAACCCTCAGTGTTGCCATTGTAAAATGTATTCAAATTGCTTTCAAACAATAATTCCAGAAAACTAGGGTATGCAAGAATCGCTAAATACCTTTTACTTTGCTTTGTTGAACTAGGGTTTTGATGCTTTGAGCTCTAAATCGCCTTTTTCGCTTCAAATTCACTTCTCATTGCTCTATCCTCCTTCAAATTCTTTGATGAAATGAATTTTCCTTAGAATTTTTTTTTTTAACTCTTCGATTTGACCTAGTTCTACAACAAATGCCTCATTCCATAAAGCTACCAAACCTAAAAACTATATGTATGGTTACCTTCTCAAGCTCCACAAATATCTGCATTAGAATATTTCCTTCCACAATATTTTCCAATAGATTAAGCATTTCATTCTTCATCACATATCTTCGTGTTATGGCTTTGGCACCTCTTTTATGGCAAGGGACAAAATATATCCATTAAAGCTCCCCCTAAGTCAATGGATGGCTTAGTTTCTAGAGGAAACATCTGCACTGGAGGATGGTATAGATTCTCCCTTGTTGTCATTCTCTTCTTTCTTTCTCCAAATATTTTCCATTTCTTTCTTTACTTCAACCAGATCAACCTTTTTTACTGGTTCATTTTTCTTTACTGGATTATCCTTCCTTGTGCTTTTTCTTCAACAAAACTTAGCAATATATCCAGGCCTACTGCAATTGTTGCATATGACATTTTTCTGAGCATTATTCCTTCCATTCATTCTAGATCTGCATTGATTAGCCTTGTGTCCAAATCCATAGCATGTATAGTAATAACCATTGAATGATTGAAACATTCTACCATTGTTATATGTATTCATCATTTGACTTCTACATCCATTTACCCTATGTCCAAATATTTTTCATGTAAAGCATTGACCAGTAAATGATGGAACATTCTGATTCATTCTACTTCTACATTCCATTTCTCTATGTCCATATTTACAAGAAAAATAAATGCCATTAAAAGATGGGTACCTTTGTGCATTTGGTTGTCTAACCAGAGGTCTTCTAGCATTGTTTCTTTGATTCTAGATTTTTCCATTGTTCTTCTTGCCTTCGTTCTTCTCTAGTTCATTAATCTTCTTTTCTCCATTAGGTGTCTGAACTATCTTTGAACTCTCACCTTTTCCAAGTCCCAAACCACCTTTGTCTTTAGATGCTTGCTAGCTTGCAATCAACTCATCAAGCATTGTAGAACTTGTCTTGAATTTTTCCTCATGAATTCTTGCTTTCTCTAGATCTGATCTTAGATTTACCACTTCTTTTTCAAGCCTCATGCATTCATCATATTTTATTTTCACCATTGCATTTAGAAATTCCTCAATTCTTTTATTTTCTTCCACTTGTACTTTCAGTCTGGTGACATCTCCATTTTCTTGCTTCAATTTTTCATTGACTTCCTTATTCCTTTCTTTGAACTTCTTGATCTACTCTCTCAATTTTCTAATGCATTCATTTGCTTCTTTAATCTTTTCCTTTAGATCTTTTTTTTCACCGTCAACTTTTTCAAGATCTTCAAGAGCAACTTTGACTTCTCCATCTTTGTCAAGCATGCAATCTTCTTCTATGTATTCAATAGCAGGAATCCCTTCTAGGGGAATAGAAAACTTTCTATCAGCCATGTGTTAAATCTCCAATATCTTCCCAAAGCATTCAATCTCCTTCTAATAATCCAAGCTCTAATACCAATTATTGAACACCCGAAATACTAAGAGGGGGGTGAATCAGTATTTTATTAAACCATTCAGATATTATCCACCCAATTATGAAAACATATTCAACTATAGTAATGAATGAAAGCATGAAAACATCCACAACAACACATAATGCATGAACACCAATATTTTTATGTGGAAAACCCAAAACGGAAAAAACCATGGTGAGGGTTAGCTCACAATATATTATATCCGGATATAGTATATTACAAAAATGCTCACTGCAGGTGGACACACTGTCCAGTGGAGTCACTAACCACAAAAAATAAGATAGAAGATAGAAGGGGTGGATTACAACCTATTAAATTGTTACAATTTCATCTACAGTATGCTTGATTACAGTTCCAATAAAGTACAAAATTAATCTTTGCATAGATCTGGATCAATGCTCTGCTCTGCTCTAAATTCGCACAGTTTGCACAACTCTAATCGCATTCACATCACACACATGTAGGTGGAACACCATACATGTCATCTATCACTTATCACTTGCACACCATCCCAAAACATTGAAAACAATCCACTATATATATCCATATCAAGTGTAACATCAATTAGGTTAGCCTAATTGGATGTAACACACAAAATTGAACTTGTCATCCTCAAAAAATTTCATCTAACCTTCGCGTCTTAATTAAAAATTCAAATCTCCTCAAGATAGGTTAGGATGGACCTAATATAGGTCCTACATAAGATAAAATTACTTATTCATCCTTCACAAAACATCAAATGTGTTAGGTCAGCCCTAAATAAGACCTAAACAAAAAAACCTTCATTTTTTCACCCAATTCGTCACACGTGGAACTCAAAACATGATATCATCTAGAATTCCTAAAAAATTGACATTTGGAAACCTATATTCAACATCACAACTCAAAATGTTCATCCACAGAGGAACGCAAAATCTCCAACGCCAACACTCTATACAGGAAATGACTATGATAAGCCAAACAGAATACAACCATTCATATATTCCAGGATACTTCACCAAACAACCAAAAATCTTATATTTAGATGCATTTGATGTTCACCAAATTATTTTTAGAACCATAAAGTTATATCTCTATTTGTGGAGGAGTGTGGACCCAAAAACTGATGCACTAAACCACTATATTGGCAGGTTTAATACTTAGGAAAATTTCTAAGTAGTTATACTTTTTGAACCAACTTATCCTATACAAATGTCTTCAACAACACTTCTAAATCATGCTAGGATGATCCACAACAATGTTGACATCAATGAAAACGTTGTATTATACATTATGTACATAACATGCTCATGTTACCAAACTGCATCATCAATGACAATCTTCTCAATCTTCCAACATTGGCTTCATCATCAAAAATTCTAATGTGTATATCACCTATGTTGGTGCAATCAAGATACCAAAAAGCACCAATAAGAAGGTTGAATTTGTCACTCTTGTTGAAGGAATCAAGATATGCACTCAACACATATATAATGATTTGGATATTGAAGGGGATTCTATGGTGGTGATAAATTCCATATCATCAAGGAGGGATTCAAGTTGAAAATGTTGGTGGATCGGTGTGGTTCATTCATATCTATGAAAAATCTCAAATTACTCAATTCAACATGTTTATTTTGAATTTAACCATGCCAATGACTACCTCTCTAAGTAGGTCATTGATGCAGAGCTACAAGAATTCAAAACACATCTCACAAAACCTTCACAATCTTCATTTGACTAACCCAAGACATGACACACTTATTCAACTATATCAAACATCAACCAAGATCAACTTCTTTCATTAACTTTTATCTCAGAGGCATAACCAAATGTAGGCTCCTCAATACATCATAAAAAAATTCAAATAATAGGGATCAACCCATCTTTCAACTCAACTCCACAACAATAGAGCTTTATTTCAAACTAACTGTCCCAAAACATAAGCCATATGAATCACTAATCTTCAAGATACCTTACACAAAAACCCCCAACTCCATCCAAGTACATTCAACAGAAGAAAACAACAACACAAACCTTTATCTGACCTCTCAAAACATATCAAAGATGCAGACTTCTTTGTTTTGTAACAATATCATTAAACTAAGGACCGTCCTTCAATGACTAGGTCCAAATAGGCCTCATCTATGTAACAACTCCAATAAATCCTTCACATAGACCATAAAACCCCATTCAATTACACCCAACAATGAAAATAGGCCCAAAAACAATAAATTACACCAATAAGTGCAGCCATACAAGTGACAAACTCCAAAATTCAGATTTATGTGAGTTTCATTCATTCCTCTGCCCTCTCTCTGTCATAGGCCTGTCAAAAGTTTTCATCAAACACAGACCCTCATCATTGACTGTACATAACTTTTAAGTCACACCTTAATTTTCCTTTAAACATATCAAAAGTATACCATATGTTGTTATGGAGAAAATTACTCAATCTAGGACTGATCGTTGCCAGCATAGGCCTAATTAGGTCTCAAGTTCAAGAGGGCTTATTGTATATATAGGTTCCAATCATGTTTTCCCTTGATCAATGGTTAAAAAATGTCTAGGTTGACTTACTCAAGCTTAATAATTCATTATATGCCCACTTCTTTGAGGATTTTGTGAAACCCTAGACTGTGTTCTTTAAATGCTCTATTCCAGATTGTAAACTTAGGAAAAGACAGTCAAACGTTACTCCTCAATGCCTTAAATCTTAAAGCCTTCATTCAAAACCACTTGAATATGAAATAATATACATATAGGAACATTTTCACCAAAATCCAGATGATTCCATTCATAAATAAATGAGAAACACAATTTTCTAAACCTATTGTTACCCTAATGAGGGTTTTAGACAGTTTTTAATAAACTTGCAATAACTTCACATTATAGCATGAAAACTCATGATATTTGAACCAAATTAAACTATATTCAAAGATCTTTCAACAACTTATAACAAAAATCCATTACCAGATAGTATTGGGCTGTACAGTACTTTGTAATCACATTTTTCCATCAAAAACATAGAATTTGCATACAAAAATAGGGTCTTTTCATTGATTTCTCCATTATTTACACTCACACCCCTTGCATCAAGATATCTGATGCTTATTTAAGCTATTTCAAGTATAAATAACTCAATCAAATTGACCACAACTGACATAACTGACTCAAATCACCTTGTCTTGTCAATTTCCCCCATTTTGCATTTTTGACAATTGTCCCCACTTTGAACATTATTTGATAATGCCTTAAAACATGACTTCCTAGGAATCCAAATGAACTCAACATATCAAAAAAATGGACCATTAAACCTTATTGCAACATTAAGACATCCAAATGGAACAAATGACTCAATATGGCCTCATGGAGGCATGTGATCAAATAGGTGCTCTTGCACCAGTCATCAATCACAACACCAACATAACAATAAATAGTCAAGTGGATGACTAGCCTTAGCTTAATGATGTTGCTAATATAGACCTTGTGTATGTTTTGTCCTAGATTAACAATGACATGACCTCCCAAATGGTGGCACCAAATTCCTAAGCTTATGAACATGTTGCATGAAGAAATATATGGATGTAACAAACACCTAGATTTTACTGGAAGTATCACATGATGATCTAAGAGTAGTCTATGTCTTTTATTCATAAGAAAATTTCTTCATAAAACAAGATGACACATGGTAGATATAAGCTTTATATTAAGCACCATTATAGTGTAGTCATTACCACAAAATAATTATTAATCATAATGTTGGATCAATTGGTAATCTTTGGTATCCCCTATAAGTGTGATCAAGAAAAAATAGAAGACTGACTAAAGGAGATCTTTAAGATGTCTTTGGAGGTGGAGGAGGTTGCAAAGGCTATCATAGGTGATAAGAATCAGTAGCATGCTCATGTGCATAATGTCAAGCTTCTTGAAATATTTTTGTACAATTTGGTGTGCACTTCTAGTAACTTCGAGTGGGGTGGGATCGTGGTAGATAAGTTTGTAGTCTCCAAACACCAAGTGGTGTTCATAAATTCTCTCTCCATGCTTAATAATGAACCGAAGACCGACCTTGTTGGTGATACTATATGCATTGCTAATGCAAGGAACAAGGGGGAAGTTAAACATGTAATCACATTAATGAGGGAAGGCTTAGAAAGAAACAACCTATAGACATATGCTTTCTATATATTTCAATATGACACTGTATTCCTAGTTCAAGTGTCTTTAAGAAGTTATCGAGGGGTTGCACACCCTCTTCTTCAATCTTCCCTAGATATAGGATATCTCTATGTAACTTTCCTTTACAATTTAATATAATGGGAATTGTCCCCTTGACAAAAACTTTCCTAAAAAATAAATAAAGTGAAAATTTGGTGAATTTTTTTTATTTTAACATCCTACTTTGGCTAAAAAGTGAAATTTCATATTGTGGGCTAACCCATCTTGGATGGAACACCAAACCTAGTAATAATATTATTTTGTAGAAATTCAATCACTACTTTTGAAATAGTGTTTCTTGTAGGGATTTCCTTTATCCACTTAGTGAAATAATCAGGGCCACCAATATCCACTTGTACCCATTGCTATATTTTTATTTTGTCCCCCATATAAATTATATTCCCCATTGCTAAAATAGAGCCTCAATTAAAATGATGGTAAGAGGGAATGCTCCTACGAACTTTAACTTGCCAAAAAATATTTGGCAAGCATAACATCATTTTACAAACATTACCACATATTTGAGTAATGTTGGCCACCAATAGCCCACTCTCATAGTCTTATGAGTAGTGGTTTTTGACATGATATACCCACCACACAATCCTTGGCAGTATTTCTCAAATAATCTTATAGATTTCTCCTTGTCCAAAAATCTTAGGACTATACCATCAATGTTCCTCCATATTAACTGACCTTCAAGCATCATATACCTCTGAGCTTCAAGCTTCAATGTTCATCTTTTTCTTATAATTCAATTTAGGTAGACAATTTTTTTTTTAATAAAATATAGTCCTTATACCAATAACAATCATTCAATCCACATGAGATAAAATATGGGTGATATCTCACCTAATAGACCTCCATTGTATCCAAATTTGTTTCAATCATTAATTTTACTAAGCCTTGGCCCCTGACTAGCTTGGTTTTCTTCACTTCCATGTCATACTTTTGGATCTTGTTGATCTATCTACATCTCTTACATGATGCCTCCTATTGCACAAATATATCTATAATAGTTGTATATGACACAAAGTTGGTAATCTTGGCTCCTACAATATATGGTTTGAAACTCTTCACTACCTTGACAAGAGCATAGGCATGCTTCTTCATTATGGAGTAATTCAATCCAACATCTTGCAAGGAATTGATAAAGAGAGTTATTAGTTGCTCATAACCTTCATCATTCTTTTGTAATATAAAAACATCAATAGTGTAAAATGAGGCAAAGGAAAATAATTGAAAAGGCTTTGATAATATATGATTGCTAATATCAATGACTTCTTAAGTGCATCTTTGATTTCAAGAAAGGAATCACCTAATTCCTTGTCCTAGCTTGATGCTTGTCCCTTTTTAACACTTTGTAGATGGCCTTGATTTTTTTCATAAAGTTAGGAACAAACCTCCTAAGAAAATTTATCTACCTAAAGAATGATTGGATTGCCTTGACTGTTTTTGGGTTGATGGATGAATTCAATTACTTTGACACATTTTGGATCTACACTCACTTCCTCCTTAACTACAATATATCCAAGAATATTTCCTTCTTCCATTCCAAAAATGTATTTTTGTGATTCAAAGATATCCTATACTTAAACACCTCTGAAAGATCAACTCCAAGTGTTTGTAGCTATCATTTTGATCCTTGGAGTACTCAGTCATACCATCTTGGTATACAACCATAATTTAATTTATAAGACTAAAAAAAGAGACATCCACATCTCTTTAAAATGTGACCCCAAAATTCTTTGAATCTAATGGCATTCAAATATATAGAAATATTCCCCACAATGTTGTGAAGGTTGTTTTTTATTCCTTAGATTCCTTGACCATGACCTGATTGTAATCCAAGAAGTCATCCATCATAAACATCATCTCTAACCTTGTTACTTACCATAATAAATGGTCCATACTAGGCAATGGATAATTATTCTTGAGGGACTTGATATTTAAATTTCTAAAATCCATGCATAGCCTAATATCCCCATTCTTTTATCATATTGGAACAAGGTTAGAAACCCAATTTAAATGTTTGATTGATTTAAATATGCCTCATTTTAGCTTTATCAGTTATTTTTGTATTTGAGGGAAAATAGTGGCATTGATAGGATATTGGTTATGTCTAAATTGATTTGTACTAGGCTCCAATCTAGATTTGCATGCTAGAAGAAATCCCCCTATAAAACTTTAGTTCGTCATAAGTCTAGGAAAACACTTTTTGTACCTTCTCAGCAATGCTACCAACATTTTTTTTTTTGGAAAATTGCTATAAGAGAGGATAGCACTCTTTCCATTGCAATGCTACCAACATTTTATTCTCTAATGGTTTCAATATTTTACCAATGTAGATTCTCTTAGGAGTTAATTCAGTCCCCAAGTTTACATATTCTTCACTAATAGGATTACGTATTATCTTATAACAATCAAAACTATCAAAAATTATATCTAAAATGTTGAGACCTCTTGGAATATTATTTATTTTAAGTTGAATCATTTCATTTCCAAAAAGAGTCTTCTTACCTCCTTCATCTTTCTCTACCATGGGTTGCTAGTAAATGAGCTAGTTCTTAGAATAATTAATGCAATTCAAGAACTCATAGATATGTTGGTCATCATTGAAGACTTTCCAATTATAAATGTTATCTAAAATACTAGGCCTAGTAATAATTTCTACACCATACCTACATTACGGGGATGCAAAGAAGGTATCAAATATTGAAGCTAATATAGTAAGGGAATCAACTATTACCTTATAATCTTTGTCAACCCACTTGACGTTGTGTAGACATGTCAAAATTCCTTAATGCATATTATACATCCGGAATCATATTTTTCCATCGTTGGCATCATTTCATCCACACCCTTGCATTTTACTTCATTTGCATCATTAATCCCTTTTTAACATCATTTTCATTTATTAACCCTATTTCCCTATATGAATTAAATAATCCCAAATTTTTTAATTAATTCATCCTTTTTATCACT
>VDFB02052639.1:0-34572 GCA_007258455.2 Sequoia sempervirens | reverse complement strand
TGTATTTTATTGTGTATCGTCAATATATATTTATAATTACAATATTATCTTATGATTGTAATTATAAATATATTAAAACGATAATATTTTCTTTTTTAATTTTAATATGTATTGTGTTATTCATTTTTCACTTATTTGTATCTCAGAGTGTTCTAATTTTGGGGACATGACAATCCTCCCCTCCCAACTTTGTTTGTCTTCAAGCAAAAACATCTTAGTTTCTTCTAGGATCTCTTCTTCTCATCTGTCGCCAATAGTACCCAAGTTAGTAATGTTTATATATATGAGTTAAATGAAAATGTTTTATAATTATTAGTCTATTTGAATGCAAATAAATATATATATTAAATGTATACTTATCTTAGATTTTCTTTTGTGATGGGGACATCACAGTTATAGTTTGAAATGCTTATGTTGGGTACTTGGTTTTATTCCTTAACATTTGAGGGGATTGGTTTTGTTGGTGATTTTCTCTATGTTAATCATTGAACCTAAGGTTCGTACCAAGTTGTGACTAACATGACCAAAATATGCATATGGAAGACACCTATCCTTGATTTAGGGATTGGAAAAGCAAAATGAATAAGAGGGTTATAACCTCTTCTACACTTTGGGCCCTACCAAACTTAGTAGGGTGATACAAGAAACTATATAAATGATAAAAAATAAAATATTTGAAGTGAATCCCCAAAGAGTATGATTATGTTCTTTAACTATGGTTGCTATTTTTTGTGAAAGACTAGTGCATTTAATTTACACATTTCTTATTTAGGAAAATGGGTTAAAAAAGCACTTAGGATAGGTCTTTGGTTACAAACCCCTTGAGATATCTTCAGTTAAATTTTTGTTCATGCCATCAACCTAGTAAAATACACTATGCAATAGTGCTCTAGGGTTTCAATAGTCATAAGATTATAATAAATTTAGTATAATTATGTAATAATTGACTATACACAATGAATAGGAAAATAAAACTATAAACAAACAAAATGTTATTGCAATGGTTTTCATGTTTTTTAATTAATAAAAATGGTTGACTTTTAAGTTTGACTCATGCCCAATTGCACAATAGAGTTGAATCCCAATGAAACCCTCGTTAGATAAAGAAAAACCTAACTCTCGCATGAGATTAATGTACTTCTCTCTATCTTACAAATATTAAAACCTAAAACTCCCCTCTTTCCCAATAATATACCTCTATTTAATGATCCTAAACTAGTTTATGAGCTTCACTTGTTAACCCTATTTTCTTTTGCATTGGCATACAACTACATAAAAATAAAATTGTTTTACAACACTTCTTGAATGCAAACTAGAATATAAATTAACACATAAAACAACAAATGAGAATTTAAGGATTCCTTGAATTCTCTAAAACTCTTAAGTAATAAAAGAGACAAAAGACATTACAATGAAAAAGATAAAATCTTATATATTAATTTTTCGAGAAATATTTACATTACCATTACAAAATATTAGAGTGAATTGGAAAAATGAGCTACATTGATTTACATAGGTTACAATATAATTTTGAGTTTGAATTAGTTGATATTTTTCCCTTATTGAATAAAAAATCCAACCCTTTATAACGAATACCAAAATCCCTTACATAGATCTAGAGTTAGGGCATGAAAAATATGGTTAAAAGAGCATGTAGGGAGAAAACACATTGTTGTGATCAAAATATATGTCATACAATCTCAAAAATATCATCCCGAGGTTGAAGTATACACCAATAGTTAATAAAATCCTATCTCAAAGATTTGTGAATAGATCACCCACCAACATTATCCAAATCTATGCATATAAATTCAAAACAATCTATGAAATGTGTTTCCAAATCATCCCAAAAGACATTAAAAATTGGCTCCTAAAAGAAAAACTTACCTACAATAACACCAACATGGCCATGCTATCCAAATCTATTAAATTCATTATTTTCTAGGTATAAAGAATGATTTTATAATGTTTTATATTAGGTCTTGGGCTAAATTAGGCTATAAATAAAATCCTAACTACTTACAACTGTCCATAGTAAAAACCACTCAAATTGCATGTGAAAAATATGCTCAAATATTTTTTGTTGGTGTGAATTACCTAACTAGTTCACCCAGTAGGTCATATTCACATGTTAAGTTTACTTAGGTCCTAGGAATCTTTCTAGAAGTCTTAGTTGGCATTAGATATTATTATTATTTTTCATTTAATTCTTATGTTCGAAGTAACTTAATGTATTTTTGTCTCATGTCATAGAATTAAGACACTCAATCATGATCTTGTCTAATCCTATATCTCACCTTGGCTATATAACCAAGGGGTTCTCATTTGAGAATCAATCAAATTGTAATCTATCATTTGCATTGTTTGATAGAATAACATTATTCTCTCATAGATGATCTCTCTTATACTTTCATAAAAGTTACTTGATCTTGGGTGGCTACAATCTTCAACCAAATCTTGCATGGTATAGAGAATTTCATACTAACTCTTACATATAATATTAGAGCTTGTGGGAATTATTTTTTCCAGTCTTGATTAAGAGATCTAGGTTGTACATTGTGGTCAATCTTGAAAATTTGAGTATGCTCTTCTCTTGCATCGAATGATGATCTATCTATAATTAGAAAAACTTGAAAGAAATACCAATTTTTAGAGTTTCTTCTTTGTGTCTTGCAAGTCAAAATTGAAGCTTGTTGGTGTAGATTTGAGCTAACCATTGAGTTTAGAGGGTCCAAATTAGACATTGGAGGCCAGATCCACAAGGGTTTGAAGAGGGAGGTTTGTTGCTAGATTCAACAAAGAGCCATCATTTCAAAGCATTTTGGGTCAATTATGACCCTGTCATCATGCTCAGAAGGCCCAAAACCCATATTTTCATATATAATACTCTATTTTTTTGTGGTAGATTAAATTTTATGATTTTTTATTTTCATGCGAGTGTCTTAAATTTGATGGTCAAACAAGCATCATAAAAGGCTATTTTAAAAATTGATAGTCAAATGATCATCATCACGACTATCTAAAATTTGACAACCAAGTGACTATAATCCATAAGTGTCTTGAATGTGCATTAATCTCTCAAGTTTTATGTAAACTCAAAAAATCACTTTATAGAATCAAACAAGCTTCTTGAGTCTAGTATTCCAAATTAAATAAATCATTTCAAAACTTAGGTTTCTCTAATTGTTAATTTGGCAATGATTTATTTTCAAATTTAAAAATAATCATATTACTAGAATTATAGTAAATGTACATGAATTTTTCACCACAAATAGTCTTACATCCTTAATATGTAAAAGAAAATAAGAACTCAATCTTACCTTTGGAATGACTTATTTAGGCTATCTTTATCATTTCCTAGGTATGCCAAATTTTCAAGATCACCATTCAATTATTATATCTCAAGCAAAATATGCTCAAAACGTAATTTTAAAATTTAATGTCTAATTACAAACTAACCATCACATCTATTGCAATTTTTTTAGCTCTACTCTTTATTGTTAATTTATATGGGAATTGAAATATCAAAGCCATGTCACACTTTTATAAAGGAAAATTAGCATTAATCACTAGAAAGTGACATATATATTTTGAATTCTAAAATGATGTAAACTAATGAAATTTAGATAGTTTAGTGTATTTTTATTGTAAATTTTTTAACAATATTAAAAAAAATTACACTATACTTTGATAAATTGCATAAAAATGGTGTTAAGTGGGATGCAAATTTTATTATTTTTCTTTAAATTTTTTTAATTTATAACTTGAACTTGAAACTTTAGTGCGTGGATTATTTTTTCCAAAAAGAAACATTAGGATAAACACCTCCTATACACCCAAACATTCCAAAAGAAGCAAAATTCCCATGTATTGCATCTTCCCCTAAATTGGAATATTTAGGTTGTCTTCTAAATTATATTATGTTATTATATAATATAATATACTAGCACTTGCACCGAAAGGAGGTGCAATGATTACGCCAATTGTTTTTTATATTTGTATTTTTCAAATTAAAATACCTTTTTTGAGTGATTTGTTGGTTGAAGCATATCAAAACTTTTTGTTAGGTCTTAATTTAACATTTTATTTGTAATTACATTATTATAAATAAAATTAATTGAGTTAAATTTAAGTATATTAGTAAACTAATCTTAGAAATAAATAATTTTATCTTATATATATATAGATGAGTTTTAGAATTTAGGAAATGAATGACATTCTACATTATAGTCTGTGGTTATGCTTGTATTTGTTATAATTTTATAATAATAAATAAATCACTTGGGATGACCCTTCAAGAACGCAATGTTAGTCACAGCCTCATGGAGGTCTTGGGTTCGAGATTACTCAAGCCCTGCAGGCCTCGGGCGCAGGGATCTAATGGAGGAAAAAAGAGCAGCGAAAGGCCATTGGAGTTGTGGTTGATCAGAGACCTAAGAGATGATCGAGCAAAGGGCCGAGGTATGGCGAGAAAGTCTATAGGCGGAGGTGAATCAGCAGGAGGCTGTAGGCAGCAGCAGCAGAGTGGTGTGGAACAGCAAACGGGAGCAAGGATGGGTGCGCTAGAGGAGGTGAAGGATGGGAGGTGGAGCAGAGGGGGGAGGAGATGGAAGAGATGAGGTAGAGGAGGGATGGAAGAGAGGAGATGGAGGTGAGAAGGACAGGAGGAAGAGGTGGAGTGGAGGAATGAGACTACGGGAGAAGGGAGTGGAGAGATAAGTAGAGAAGAGGAGAGTTGGGGGTGTCAGAGGAGGAGGAAAGAAGAAAAAGGAGAGATGACAGAGGAAGGATGGAGTTAGCATAGGAATGGATAACGGGAGAAAGGACGAAGGAGGCCAGGAGGAGAACAAAGATTGGAGGGGAGAAGAGAAGAGAAGAGATGACGGGTGTTGATGGAGGAAAAAGCCTGAGGAGGAAAGGACTGCATGAGACAAAAATCAGGGATGTAATTGGGGATGGGGTCCCCCATTGTGACCCCACTGGTTCATAGCTCCAGTCAAAAGCGTTCACAGATAAAAAAAAAAAAAAAAATTATGTAGAACATATTTAATAATAGGCCTTTGTATGTGCCATTTTGATAATGGGCTTGTACATGTTGTTGGATATTAGGGTAGATCAAGTGCAATTGCCCTCTAGTTGGTGGAAGTGGAAGTTTGTACCAGAGATCCCTTCCACACATCTCCTCTATTGAAGGATGTGTTGGCCCAATAAAAAAAATCCAATTATAGTTCAATGTGTAAGCTTTAACTACTTACAATATTATTATATTTAATACAACTTGTTTTCAATATACAATGAAAATTGACAAATTAACTAGCATGGTCAATTTATTGAAAGGTTTTATGTTTAAGAATAATTATGAAGAGGTCTATAATTGAATGTATAAGTAGTAATTAATAGCTATATACATTTGTTGGGAATAAAATTGGTTCATATATAGATGCATCTTTTTTAATATTTTCTATTAACTTACAATATATAAGTAGTCCTTAAGAACAATTTTAAATTCAACTTTAAAAATTCAATTTTGAACGATATAAAATTCTACCTTAAATATCAATTTAAAGATTAAATTTAAATCTTAAAAATAACCAATACTTTAATCACTGATTCTCAAATCCTTAAACCATTTTGAATATTTTTGTTAACATAAACTTGTATTGATTATTAAAATTAATTGACTCATAATATTCATTTTGAAGACCCTTTTAGGATTGAAGATTTTTTTTCTTAGGCAAGGAAGGAACTTAATTATCTGAACCTTAGCACTAGTTGACAATCAATGAATATTATATTTGTCCTATATTTGATCTTAAAATACACTATGAAAATAGTTGTTATTGTTTTTGTTTACTTGGATGCAATCTCTCTTATCTTCACTTTAGCAAGTTGGTGATCAAATATTTCTTAATTTGTATTTCATAGATAGCACAAGAGTTGTAGAGAGAGGAGGAAGAGGAGAGGGATATTATCAAGTTTTCATAAATATTTGAATTTTTTTCTAATTGTTGTAAAGAGTTTGTAAAAACAAAGATGAAATTAAAAAAATATGAATAAGAAGTAATTAATAGCTGTATACATTTGTTGATTCTCAAATCCTTAAACCATTTTTGTAATTTTTTTGTAAACCTAAGCTTAGTACATATTGACATCTTTATTTTGAAGTATGTGGATATAAATCTCCTCCTTAAACTAAACTGCCATGACTACAAAGAGACAAAGCATATTGGCGTCTTTCGTTTATAAGTTTGTAGTACATTCTATTGGAGGCAGAGGATATCTCTATTTGTCATTGCAGTAGATGTATATCATCAAGTTGTTCTCCACCCAATTCAGTTTCTTCCACCACTTTGAGAACACCTCTTCCATATCTTCTCTTGACGATGCTACCATTGAGTGAACATTAAAATTGCTACCATTAATAATAGGAATTAAATACATATGCACTTTTAATACAATATATTAAATTAACTCAATCTTTCCTTTGTTAAAACAAGCTTACCTTAGTCTAAAATGAGTTGAAAGAGCTGCATAGAAAAGACATAAAAATGCAGTAAAAAATTGTTCTCAAAATATTCTTTATTAAACTATGTAATCTACAAACAAAATTCAGCTTCCCAACAATACTTGTAAAGAAAAAAGAAAAGATGGGAAAATCCCTCAGAACAGTAATCTAACATAACTGCCTTAGTTCAAATGTTTCGAGATTGTTCAGTTTTAGCTATTAGGTGTAAGATTATTAGCTTCTTTCAAATATATCATGTCCAGTTAGCTTTAGCTGCAATTATATGTAATTTTTTAAAAGTTGTTTAAGACTTTCTAGCAATGAATCAATGATATTCTTGCTACTTTTCACATTTTTACATGTATACTTTTATAAAAAAAAAAAAGATATATAAATTTACTCAAACTTTTGAAACTGCAATGAAGAGTTCGATGGGATTTGTTTTGTCTGAGTTAGCATATAGGTCCAATTAGAAAAATGAATTTATTTTTTTACTCTCATTTCACACATTTTGCAAAGTTAGGTAATAGTCATGCCATATGTTGTATGCCCCTAATCTTTATTTGTAAAGCACTCTAGCATAGCATGATATCATGTTCATTGTAAAGTTTTATCAGCTGCATAAATATCTAGTCTAGGTTTTTTGTGATTAAGCATAGTTCACTAACAAAGTTCAGTGCTCCTATATTGGCTATAATCTCCACAAATTTGAAGTGTTTGTGCTGAATTTGAGTTGCTATCAATATTTAAAGTAAAGTGAGGATTGTATGGGCCTCTTTATTTTCCATCAGATATTAAAGATATGGAAATCACTAATTTTGAGAGAAAACTACTTATAGCACTCTAGCATAGCATGCTATCATGTTCATTGTAAAGTTTTATCAGCTGCATACGATATATAGGTTTTTTTTTTATGATCAAGCATTGTTCACTAACAAAGGTTAGTGCTCCTATATTGGCTATAATCTCCAGAAGTTTGAGGTGTTTGTGCTGAATTTAAGCTGTTATTAAGCTTTTCAATCCTCTTATTTAAAGTAAAATGAGGATTGTTTGGTCCTCTTTATTTTCCATCAGATATTAAAGATATGGAAATCACTGAGTTAGAGAGAAAACTACTTATTGTACAAACAAAGTTCTCTCTGAAAACCACTTGAAAAATTCAGTTTGAGCATGAATGAAAACCACTTGAAAAATGTCCAAATCTTGCTAAAATCAGGAGTGTTTTATTGAAAATTTGAGGAAAATCACTCTGAAATAGAGTCACTTCTGCTGAAATGATGACGATTTATGTGAAAAACCCTGTCGTAGGTGAATGAAAACTTGATGAAATTCAGTGAAAATTGTTGAACTTAGGTGCTGAAAATGTTGATCACTGTTGGTATGATGAAGACTTACTGTTGATTGGAAGCAAGAAGTAATGAATGAAGATAGGGGTTAACATAAACACACGAAACATCTTGTATTTCATACCTTTATTGCCTATTTATAGAACTTCCTTCTCTGACTTTGTCTTGCTTTCTAAAATTGAGTTTCCCTTTGAACTGACCACCTCTCTATAAATAGCTGCAGTTTTGTTTTTGAAAAATCATGTCCCTTCATTGAAAAGCACCTCTTTATATAGCGCTTGTAAATGTTACAACAAAATTCAGCCAGGTGTTCATATAGGTGTGTGCTTTTCTATATAGGTGCAAAATTTGTTTGTTTTGAAACATTTCTTCCTGCTACCTCTATAATTGATGTACTACAATATTTGACTTTGAACAAAAATTTGTGCCTTTAATCTTATCATGCATGCACCTGTAAACTAAGATGCATGTTTCTGACTTTACAATTTTGTATTCCCATTGAATGGCATATGCTTTTCTACCTGGATGTATGCTTTATTTTATTGAAAACCTTGTCTCTTTGTATACTGGCATGTGCTTAGCAATGTACTTGCAATTTGTTTTTAAAACTTGAAACATTTTATTGCTTTTTATTGGGCACACTTGACAACATGAATTGTAACTTCGATGAAACTAAACCCTGCTATGTCTATGTCTTTACATTGTGCATGACTATGAACTTGAACAACAGATCTTTTCTGACTGAGCGCAAAAACTTGCCCTTCTAAACAATGGTGTCCACATTGATATAATAAAAATAAAAAATAAAAAAATAATAGTATAATATAGTTATAATAATATCGCTTATATTAATAATAAAATATTAATAAAAATATAATAATAAAAATATAATAATAAAAATAAAAAATAAAAAATAATAATATTATATAATAAAATATAAAAAATTATAAAAATAATAATCCAAACACTTAATCTAACTCAATCATTAATAACAATAATAATATACTAATTTTAATAATTTATCATTTAACAATTATTTTTAATCTCCTACTCAATAGTAAAACCTCTCCCTCGCTTCTTCATTTTCCTTTTTAATAGAATTATACACATATAGATTTATTCTTTTTATATGTTTAATATTTCGAATGAAACATCATTTTTAAATAAATTTTTGTGACATGCACGATGGACCGTCACAGCCATGCATTTAATAGTTGATTGCCACGTAGATTCCCTTCTTGCTTGTTTTCGGCTCCGTTTGTAAATGTTTGCTATACTGCGGATGTTTTGCTATGCGATGAAGTTTTGATCTTCAGAGGCGCAAGTATTCAGTTTTAAAGCGGTGAGCGGTGTTTCCACTATTTCGTTTTGCCTTGGAGCCCCTGCTTGTAAATCTGAGGTCTGTGCGGCTGCCGCTGCAGGGGATACGGTGGATTACGCGACTCTTGCAAAATTAGGAGTTATTTCATTTTGGAGGTCAGTTTTAAGGAAGATCAAAGTTGATTGCTCAGCTACTCAGTTTTGCGGATTGTTGCCGTGAGAATTTTGCTTGTGTTGAGGCGAGCAGGTAATTCATATTTTCCTTTCTTCATTTTTAATCGATTTTCTTTCTTCCTTGTTGCCTTCCTTCATCAACAGAAAACAGAGTGCGTTAAAATATTTTGCATGGACTATATATAAACTGTACATTACGGAACTTTTCTTGTCTGAAATAGACAAAACTCAAAGTTTTTAGATATGTTTAGGCAATGTGTTATGCCTGGGCTGGGTGTTTGAGGTTTATTTTATAGCCGTGTGATAGCTTATTTTATAGGCAATGTGTCATTTGCTGGTGTTGAGGCGAGCAGATACGTCATATTTTCCTCTCTTTATCTTTAATCGATTTTCTTTCTTCAACTCAGAAAGCACAACACAAAAGAAGAATCCATAATAGCTTAAGTTCAACTAAAGGAATCAAATGAACTAAAGTTCTCTCTGGAAGGGATTTGCCACAACCTTTTTAAGTTTTGAGATCTTTTCTTCAACTATTAACCTTTTTAAGTTTTGAGATATTTTCTTCATCTATTAACCTTATTAAGTTAGTAGAAAATTGAAATGGCCGGTTTGTCTTTTGTTGGAGCAATATTCCTGACATTTTCAATGAATATGTCCTTACAAAATGTTGTTGTCCAGTAATACTTTCATGTGTGTACAAAGTACAAACCCGAAGAAAAAATTTAATAATTTGATATTAACTACTCAAACCTGCCATTTTTGTAGGCTTCCTGTTTCAGAGAATGTTTACAAGTTAGGTTTTGTCATTTCACAAGACAACATAGATGTGGAATAATATTATAGTTTCAGATTTTGGGATATTACAGCCTGCTAGGATAAGACACTTGCATTTCAAGATGCCAATAAGTAAATTTCTGCTAAGTCAGATCAACATAGCTAAAGTCATCATAAAAAATATAATAGAAAAACAGCAAGATAAAAGCAACCCTGAAATTCAGGAACAGTCAGCCCTGACAATTAATCTGTACTGCCAAAAGACGATCACAAAGAGCCACAATTTACAAATTCCTCACAAAAATAACCAAAATGGCTATGCCTTTTAATCCAGACTTGAAATAAAGACTTAGAGCACTTCCTAGGACCAAAGCTAGGAAGCATTTTAGCAAAATTAAGGCTAGCATGGATAACAAGCACTGCCCACTCAACCAAGATTTGTAAGAATTACAGATTCATATAGCAAAGAGACATCATAGACATATGAAATAAAACTGCCATCATGCTTTTTCTTAGAACAATCTTGCTATTATTTTGACAAAAAGCAGACCACCTAGAATGCTTGATGTCTTGTACAGAATAGCACAAACAAAAAGAGAACACACCAACCCACCTAAAGACACTCTAGAATTCGTTCTTTTATAAGGGTTTAAGATAGCCAAGCTTTATTTTGCCATCCAGTTCCTTCACCTCTCCTTTTTCTTCTTCACTGATCTCTATCCTGCTGCATCCAGTTGCATACATCATGTAGTTATTAGGGATGTTATATGTAAAATTACACCTTTACAGTAATAGAGTTTACACGACTGATTAACAAGAAGATCGAAACAGTCCCGCAAAGTAGACTCATAGTACCATCAAACAAAAAGATATATCCGGAAATCAAAAAACCCAAATGATTTCTTAAATTTCAAGACTGTGATATATGATTTCTTAAATTCAAAACGGTGATATTTAGGGACCAGTAAAAGCTGTCCTGAAACAGAAAGTGAAAGGCTATCATAAGATTCAAAATTGTATTAGAAATAGTTAAGTATAAAATTTCCCACCCTACCATAATGGTGTTTGTTCCAAAAGATCTTATAAAAATCAAATCTATACTTGTTACATTACATATAATTTTGAAGCAAGCTAAAAAGTATAAATGGATGCCAGGATGGGAAGAAACCAAGAGGGACTAAGCAGAAACTGACAGCCCTAATATATATATACCTCATAAATAAACCTCCATCACATTAATGATAGAATCTCATATACATGAATCAACTCAACTTAAACTCGAGAACCTTGTAAACAAATATAAGTATTATGTTTGAAAATTCCTAGTAATAATACTCCAGTGAAGCAAATAAAATAAATCTAATAATTTCACATGTTTCCATTCTAAAGCATGCTAGCTTTGTAAG
Source organism: Sequoia sempervirens (assembly GCA_007258455.2). Lineage (NCBI taxonomy): Eukaryota > Viridiplantae > Streptophyta > Pinopsida > Cupressales > Cupressaceae > Sequoia > Sequoia sempervirens. The sequence goes on along the minus strand of VDFB02052639.1, from coordinate 23,047 downwards.
TAATGAATCTAAAAAATACCTCTTGTTTAACTACGACTCCTGCAAATTCACTTGCTTCAGGCTGAGAATTAGTAGACTCCCATAATGGTGAAAGTTCTGCCACCTTTCCAGTACTAGAGCAATCTTTTTTATCTATTTTCACTTGTAATTCAGAGGACACAGTGCACATAAAGCTGTCACCTTGTATTTTTGTCGAATGAGCCCTGACAGTTGATATGGATTTGGATTTCACAACATTCTTCTTTGCCTCATTCTTCTTGAATGCACCATCTACTTCAATATTTGGAATCTGTGTTTCTCTGCACTCTTCACTTCTAATAACACGATTATCAAAACTAGTATGCTTATCAACCTCCTCAATTTCACAATCATGACCCTCAAAATTTTCATGAGTACCCCCACATACATTTTCTGAAAAACAAACACAAATTGAGAGGCTCTAGGTAAGATGCATTGGAATTAAATGCTCTTTTAACAATAAAAATTATAATGACTCTAGCATATGGCACTACCACTATCTACAATGCGAATTCACTTGTACAGACACAATTAATTGTCACACAAACAAAGGAATAAAATAACTCATTTGGAAAAGCAATTAACACAGAGTTTTTGCACATCTAATTTACAGAAAATGAAACAGTTTTCCAAATTGGTGTGAAACTGGAGCATATGAAATAATATAAAGTTACAAATTCATAAACCACTAGAAAAAGAAAAATGGTGATGCTCTTATTAAATCTTGTTTTCAAGTTTTAACTTCTATTCACAAATAGAAATTTGATCCAGGTAAATGCCAGCAAAGGTAAGAGCTTCAAGCTTTTTTTAAGATAACAACAAGACAAACTTTTCCCAAAAGTTCAGAACTCGGTAGCATATGTTGGTGCGGCTTTGCCTCAACAAAAGACCTCATACTCAGATAGTTCTATATTTATGTCATACTTGTCAAGAGCACAAGAAGAAGAAATATACATCTTCATTAGACACAAAGTTGTAACCATGTGCTATTCTTTGCCATCATAATTACCTTATTTGACACCATGTCAAAGACAACAATTTTTGTCCAAGCCCCAAATCATTCAAGAGGGTGGAAAAAGTGGGGGCAAGAAGCATTCAAACTTTGGAAAAGCAACAAAGAAAAAGCCTATGTTAAAAAAATATCCTCTCCCTTCTAAGTGTTTCTTTGTATTTAGATATGGCTGAGATATGTAATAGATACAGCTAAGCAACATCATTTAGGAAACCTGTGTACATCCAACACAACCTAAACCAAGCCCATTTGGAGGAAAGTAAACAAAGAAAGTACAAAAAACTAAAAATATCAATTCGTACAAGAATTTGCTACGTTTTGTTATTTGCAAAAAAAATAAAAATTACAACTTTCTCCATTTTTTTTTATATACAAATTTTATGCACTCAATTCAGTAGCAATTTCTTAAATACATTATCTCTTTTACAATTCTCACTACTATACTGTATTTATCACTCTTCTACCTTCCACATGTCTTCGGTGTACCCATTGCACACGTTGCACATGAAGGTGCAATTGCTAGTTATACCTTTTTGGGGCCAAAACGATGACCCTGTTCAGGTTTGTAGGGTTTTGGCTTCTAAGATTTACATATTGTATTCACTATGCTCGTTCTTACCATTGGAACTGCACAGTTTACTGTATTTTATTCTGTACCCCTTCATAATCTAGATTGTAAGTAATGTAAACCAGAATATGATTTTCAAAGAAAAAAATATATTTTTTTTGTATACAGTTTTGGGTTATGTCTTATGCCGAGATATGCGATGTAAAACTCTTTATGTCTAAAGGATTTTCATCCTAGAAGATGCTATGTTATGACTGGCAATTGTTTTTATATATAATTTTTAGGTTTGGTAAAATTAGTTCATGTTAGCGATTCATTTGATGCGGATTTTGATTTGAGGTATCCAGGTTGAGTGCTGTGTAAAATGATGGTGGTAGTGGAGACTTTGGAGGATGATGCCACTCTTGCCGTCGCTCATTTCGCTGCAGAAATGGCATGGGCTGATGCAGGACCTGAAGTTAGTATTCAACCTTTGCACCTAAAACCTAGTAGATGAAATTGTTAGGTCTTGCCATGTTTTAAAGCTGGTTATTGTGTGCCTAGTTCTTTTTCATTTAAGAGAAGTTTAGATCAAGGGATTAGAGTTAATTTTAGCTAAGGTGTTGCGGGTGGTAAAGTAAGTGCTCTCTACGAGAAATAATCAAATTCCTTATATTCTCAGCAACAGTCCTTGTAGTTTTATTGGTTAGAACATTTCTTTCATTTTTCAACAATTTATGGTTAGGAGTTATTTATTCTGCTTTTTATGTGAAAACACTAAATTGGATGGTGGTTAGTGCACAACAATTGCCAACCAACTATAGTTTTGTTTTAGATCAGGCAATGCAGATCTATTACTTGTACAGATATTTGCACGTTATTGGGAATATCGATCCCTTTAATGACTGCTTCATTTGTAATTTGTTTGAGCAGGTTGCGAAACCTCAGGTGATGCGTTGTTGTGATGAGGCCCAAACCTTCATGGTGGAAGGCAGATGGTCAGGTTTGGCATCACTTTTGCTCACTTCAGCTGACCTGATATTTTCCAGCTCCTCCGAGAAAGGTTTGTGAATTAAACACTTTAATCTAAATATTTGTAACATTTCTCAAATTCCCATTTAACAAAACCTCTTAGTTTAAAATACATAACTATTAAGTGCTTTGTGTGGGAAACTATTGCATGTTAGGGATATGCGTTTGCACAACTATTGCATGTTAGGATTATGATATACTCAGCAGCTATTTGAGCTCGTAGGTCATTGCTCAACTTTTTACTACAACTCAAATTTTTGCATTTTATTTTCTTAATTGGGGGAAAGAGTGCAGGGCCTAGGATATTAAAACTGTGGAATAATCTTTTTCTATCAATTTGTTCTTGTATCTATTTTTTGTTTTCCACATCTTAGTAACTCTAGATGGCATTTACTGCTTCAATTTAATTTGATAAAAACAAAGAGGTCATTCAAGAATGAATGTGTTTGCTAAGGCTTATTAAATATGGTTAATGCTAGTGTAGAGGAAGGTAAAGTAAATGCTGTTAATATTGGAGCATGAATTGTCAATACTCGAAGAATAACCATAAAAGTAAAAGATTCAAAGCTTAATCTGTTCCTGCTTTCTTATTCTTTTGCTATCTTTTGAGGAATCTAGAACTCCTTTGGGTCTTGGTAATCTTTGACGTCTAGTTTGTTCATATTCTCTGATGAGCTTGTTTTTGGCAGAGTTACCCTTATCCATTGTAATTAATGTCACGGTGCATGGGAACTTCCTTTGGCTGGGTAAAGTAATGTTCTGTTGGAGAACATTATTTCTAACTCCATTGTCAGCATACCAGATTAGATTACTTTAATGGTGCCATTGAGTTACCCACCTGTCTAGTTGAGAAAGGATTAATAAGTAATGTGCTAAATGAATCAATTGTCATAGCATCTGGCATGCTTTTCAAATGATTCCTAGTGGTATAAAGAAGTCAGGGAAATGATACACACATCTAGGAAATTAAAGATACAAATTAATTCCAAAAGTAATTATTTGTACTAATTAAACCTAAGAGCTAAGTTTGTACAGCAAATTCATGGGCCTTTCTATAGCACCTTTGTGTGTGCATGGATCTAAATGGCAGCCTTAAATGCATCAAAGGTAAGATTTCTTCTGCTCAATCTGGGTAGCATGAAAACATTTAAAACCTTCCATTTGTTGATAAAAATAAATTTTATGACTGTTACAATAGCCATGGCTTCTCCTTAGCATTTTTTGTTGTAGAGACTCCTAGTAAAGCTGTAACTTGGGTGATATAAATTTAATCTCTAAGCTTTATTATTCTGGCAGAATGGAGTTGAGTTAATTCTAAGCATTATTGTAAGACCCAAATATATGTTGATTGACCAAGTAATGGTCAAGAGTTAGTTTGACTGATTAATTGCATATGATTGATTTTTTCAGCAAAAAATCAGCATCAAGGCTGAGCAATAGTTAATTGGAATTAGTGGTGTTTGTTTAAAGATTTATGCAGTTATGGTTTTCCCAACCTATGAAGCAGCCCCTCCTTGAGATAGAAGTCCTATTCACTTTGGCAACTCTTTGAGTTTGCAAGTCTTTGAACCTCACCCAAATTCTGCATCTTGGGCATATTCCTCCTCATAAGTCTCTTTTGTGAAATGCTTTAGTCGGATTATTATAGCCATGACGTAATTGGTTTTGGGATTGGTGGCCTAGCTAACAAATCCACCACCATACTAGTGCTCTTTTTCTTGTGTTTGATCACCAAACAAAATTGTTGTAAAAATGCCATCCATTCATAGTGTCTTGCTAGTTGCGCTTGCTTTGATCTTGTAAATATAGTAGAGGTTGGTGGTTAGTATGCAATATTGCTTCCATTTGATTATTGCTTGAACTAGTGCATATAATTCCCTATTGTATACTAGATATCCTTTAACATCTATAAGTGAAAACTTATAGATGATAACAAATGGGCTTACCTTCTACCTTGAAGTATGCCATAGAGTAGAGGTTGGTGGTTAGTAAACAATAATGCCTCCGTTTCTTTATAGCTTGAAGTAGTGCATATAATTCCTTATTGTACACTAGATATCCTTTAACATTTGAAGTAAAAAATTATAAATGATAACAAATGGGCTTACTTGTAAATGGTAATGAAGCAAGATGGCACACATAGCATGTTCACTTGCATTTGTTTCTAGCATGAACAATTTTTGCAAGATAGAAGAGCAAGCATAGTAGCATGACTAATCTTATAGTTCAACGATTCAAATCTTATGTTCTCTACCCTAATGAAAAATCTTCTTCCATAGCTGTAACTTTGTATAGAGGCAAGCTTATAGAATAGAAGGCTGGAACAAATTTCCTCATGTATTGGACAACACCTACAAAACTCCTAATTTTTGTGGCATTATTTGGTGTAAGTCAATTTGTGATAGCCTCCACCTTAGTAGGATCTACTCTCAACTCTCTACCTACACCCATGTCTTAAGTATAATAGTAATTCTATTCCAAACTCACACAAAAGTTGTTTTTCTTTCAAGACTTGCAAGAGTTGTTTGATAAGGATTGGATGTTCTTTCCATGTTGCATTTAAAATCAAGATATCATTGAGATATATAATTACAAATAAATCTATGAATTTTTGTTGGCCATTCTTCCTTATGTGTGTTTTCCCTAAGGCTAAACACTTTAAGACTTCATGCGTACTGATATCCTTCACAGTTTCATTGGAGTCATGTTGATTCTTTTGCTCATTGTTGTGAACTGCACACTACAATGTGCAAAGAAATGCTCTTCCTTATGCATGCATGATCTAAGGCTAAACGCTTTAAGAAAATGCATATTGACTTCTCTAACAGTCTCACCTGAAGCATATTGATCCCTTTGCCCTTTGCGATGGCTTGCACACTACAACCTGCAAACAAATACTTGAACTAACTCATACACAAATTGACAACGAGCAAAGCATGAGCACCTCTATATTGATTTGAATTTGAATTGTGTATTAAAATTTTATACTCATGGGGTACAAGTAGATGCTTGTACATTAGTGCCGCCTTAGTTTTTCTTGCACATTACAAGAATATCATGTGCATATTGACAATTACTAGTGCAGGTTATCATAGGCCTTCATGATGCATAAAAAGGTCTAATGTGGTGTTTTTGTGTTTAAGTTCTGCTTTTGTTTGTAATAAGGTCTTTTAAGACCATTTCTTATGTTTGTAAGGGGTCTTGAGTCATTTTGGAGTCCATTTTGCAAATATTGCCAAAAGTTGCAAAAGTTGTCAAAGCAACTTTGCATTTTTGCATTTTTGGGTTGTTAAAGGAAGTTGAATTGGTTGGGCTTTGAAAGGTAGTTGTAATCGGTTGGGTTTCATTTGTGAGAGCTTAAATAAGCCTTGTGAACATGGGTTGAAGCCTCTGAAGTTGGAAATTTGAATTTGAATAACAAAATACTTTGTTTTTTGCGTTTTAAAAGCCTAAATTGCTGCTACAGTGATTTGTACGGCCTGAAAGTGAACAAACTTTGATTGGAAGTGTTGGTTCCTTGAATTCTCTTTCATTTGCATTTGGTTTCATTTGATTTCATTAGGTTTGGAGAAAGTTATAGCACTTTTTCTAAAAACGGTCCGAAAACCTAGTTAGGGTTGGTTTAAGGCAAGAAATATGAATTTCTCTCCATTCCACCAATGAATTGGCCTCAAACTCGGTGGAATGGATGTAGGTAGGTTGAATTTCATGTCCATAATGATTGCAGGAGCAGGGGATAGTGATAAGTTCAAGTTTGGTGATGCCCTAGTTCATTTAATCACATGTTTTTGTCATAGAAGTGCATAAGAGTTAGGGTTTGAAGTAGAACCCTTAAACTGTGGTTGGAATTGCTTGGATTGGTGTTGTCAGATGTCATGAGACAGGTCTAAGGTGTTGGTGTGAAGATTTGAAGTCTGGGTTTTGAAATTCTTATTGTGACCCATTCAAATAGGCCTATTTAGGCCTAATTAGCAGCATAGCAGCCCAATTTTGAGGGTTTTGTTTGAAAACAACCCTATCTACAATTTTGATATGTTTTCAAATGCCATAAAGGGTATCCAAAATAGCTTTTAGATTGTGGGTATGAATTCTGGTTTGAAAATTATGTTGGAAAAACAGTTTATGGAGTACTACTAGGAGGATAGGAAGATTGTGAGAGAAACCCATCAAATTAGGGGTCTAGAACTGAAAAATTTTCTTGATTGAGTTGGTTTGAAGTCCTCCACCCTGCTCTGCATCAATTACCTAAGCATCACTACAAGACCAAGCCAAGACAAGACAAGCAAATCTGCAAAATTTACAATACTATCAAAGTTGAGGATGGGCACCATTTTCCTCTAACTTGCCCTTTTATAACTATTAGAATATTCAAGAATCAAATGACTTGGGTACCTTCATTTCCATCATTTAAATACATAAATGATATTATAAAGAATTTGACAGCTCTTTTTTATCTCACACATTTATTTGATGGCTACTACCTCAATATCACTTTTATTTTTTTATGAGCATGGTTGATGTAGATGAAAATGGAATAAGATGAGGATTGTAACATTGAGACCAACAACAAGGATGACACTTTCAGTTTCATCTATGAAGAGTTGTACAATATGGCTGGTTTAAAGCGATAGAAATAGCAAGTGCAACTTATTTCATGACAATGCCATTTAATGCTTTCGCCTAAATTACAAATTGAACCATGCACCTTCAGAGGTAAAGAATTTTCATATGGCAAAATGATTTGGACAAAGACAAGGCAATTGCTTTGGTCCCCTACAAACTGAAAAACCCTAAAACAAGTTTTTTTTGCAGGTGCTAGGCCTTTTTTCACATTATAATTTCCATTTTAAATTTGAGTACACAGCAAATAAACTGGCAAAAAATGGTACTTTTGACAAGGAAAAGTCATGACCTGCCACCATTCATGATGGATCATGGTTTTTTACCATTGTTTGCTTCTGTGCATTGTACAACCAAGTCAAATGGCATCTTAAAATGTGAATTGATTGGCACATTAAACTAGTTCCTACAGACTCGTTTGGACTGTAATTGTCAACATCATCATCCTCATTTTATTGAGGGTCTATTGGATAAATCTGATGGATAATTCAAGGCAGTTGTTTTTTTGTCAAGGGATCAAGAAAGATGCGACAGAGGTTATGGTGAAGTGCATATAGTGGTAGTGGGTTCAACTAGCGATACTGTTGTAACCACACCAGATTCTTGAGTGGAAATGGCAGGTTATCAGTTTACATCATAAATGACAATTTCAAAACATGTAAATAAAATAAGATTATTGCTATTGTTATAACTTATAGGAAATAGTAAATACCTATAACAATAGTATAAAACTATACATTGTAAAATATAATTGGAGTTAATGTTCTAGTGTTATTATATTTGCCCAGATTGATTTGAAGTTGAACCCTCTTGGAAATGCCACTGAATTGAATTTCTTAAAAAATCTCATATTTGTTAGTTAACCGTTTATTCCTTCTGTTTGGATTTTTGTACATACTGAAGATATTTGTTTATTTCACTGGGAGTTCTTCCCACCAAGTGTGTGGACACCTAAACTCTCACAACACATCCAAAGGCATCTGGATGGATAACCTGAATGTGGAGGGACAGAATAAAACAGAGAAGAGCCTTTGATGAGGCTAAAAATACAACTACTCGAGAACTTTTAACTTGGGTGCTCTCTTTCAACCACATAAAATATTCTTTTTGGATGGGTTGGACCAAGGAGAAAGGCCATTAGTATGTTGTCTATGCTTGCAGTGTTAAATACTTAATAATCATCTTAAAGCTTTTTTCCATAATCTAGACTTTTGGAGAAGGAGCTGATGTTATGGAACCCTTCAGAGTGAACCTACTATTTCAATCAGATATGCTTGCACAGCAGAAATAAACAGGCAGGAAATCAGCAGCCTCCATATTAAGGGTGAATAAATACCAGACTTGTCCTAAATGGTAACGAATGTCACCTTTAAGCTCATAACCAGTTGCTTTGTGCAAGGAAAATGATAAATCTTCATAACTATATTAATGGCAATTGACCTTGACAGGATTCCCAAAAGACTTCATTCTAGTGCTCTTGATTTCATCTGCTAGCTGATGTTTTAGTCACTGGGATGCTTGGAGCTATCTAGTACAAACAGGGTTTAAATTTGTTGTAAGTTTTAGGCAGGAATGTAATGGCTGAAATAGCAATAGATGTTGTGCATTATTATTAATTAAGGAAGTGATAAATACGCTTTGTGTTCATGCAGATCTGGACTGTATTTTTACAGTCATCTGCAACCTTGTAACGAAAGCGCAAACCCCAGATGAAGCACTGGCTATGGCAGAACAGATAGCAACAAAAGTCACCCAACAACCCAATGATAAACCTGCCTTGCGCTTGAGAATGTAAAGGCTTCAACTTGTGTTTTCTGAAGGTACTATTCAGCGATGCAGCTATTTGTTGAGAATTTAATCATAGCTTGCTTTTTGTTGATCTCTCAGATTATTTAATCTCTATAACATGCTGGACAACCGATATAGCAAATTCCTGGTTTACAAAAGAGCACTTGAACTGGCAGAGAATGGGAATATTGTAGATCTCATTATTCCTTCTGTCAAAAAGATGGATATTTTCTTGAAAGAGTGGAATATAGCAAAAAGTGATCAGCGGGAGCTTTTTTTAACAATTTCTAACATCCTGAAGGACAATAAAGGGTAAATTTTCCCTGCTATTTGTAGATTGTAAGCTTTTAGGTTTTGTTTTAAATTTCATTCGTGAGTTTATTTCTAATAACTATTTTCATAATATGTTGTGCAGTTCAGCAAAAGATTCTAACTCCTTCCTGATAAAATACTTAGCAACATTTGATGGTGAGGATGCTTACTCCGTGAGTGAAGCAAAGGAAGAAGCTGTCAGGGCCATAATAGAATTCGTTAAAGCACCTGATATGTTCCAGGTTCTATTTGCTTTATTTTAGTTCTCATTTTGTCATGATTTGCATATATAAACTTAATTGTTTTTAAATGCCTGATTGAATATTACTAATTTCTCTTCTATCTTCTGTTTAGACATACAACACTTGATTATAAATTGTTCAGTGATTGGAGGGTATTAGCCAGCCACACGAAATGGTGGACTATGTGCATTTAATCCTAAACTTTGGGAGAAGTGAAGCATAATGTAGTGAATTAATTTATTATAAATTTATAATAAATCAACAGTCTCAAATTTCAATAAAACCACAATATATGTAAATACCGAGGTGTTAAACTTATGGACCTTTTGGAATCATTTTGGATTTTATCCAGTTAGTACCTGTTGAATTCCATTTGTTGCGTACATCATTATTATTTTCTGCATTGCCAGTTCTAGATATTTGGAGACACAAATAACCAAAGGGATTGTGCCTGATTCAGTGTCACTTACTATATATGGCTGCTGTGGCACAACTTGAGAAAGATGGAAAATATGCTTTGGTTTACCGCTTGCTGCAAATTTTCCTTACTCAAAGATTAGATACCTATTTGGAGTTTGAAGCTACGAATTCTGCTTTGTTGACAAGCTATGGTATGCTTCTCCATCTTAAGACAGAGTAATGTGTATATCATTCCTTGTAGTCGCTTGGTGGTTAGTTGGATATGATACAACTTACACATTTGTCTTCAAATATAGGTATCGTTCGAGATGATTGCATAACTAAAATGCGATTGATGTCTTTTGCCGATCTTGCTTCAAAAGGGTCTGGGGAAATTTCTTACAGTTCTGTGAAGGACACATTACGGGTAATACCAGTTTTAATCCATCTCTTAGGTGCTCAGTCTGGCTTTGTTTCTAGAGTTATGTAAATTGACTAGGGCTGTATTACAAGTTGACACCCGCTTTTAATTTCTATTTTTAAATTAAACAGGTCACAGATGATGAGGTAGAGTTTTGGATAGTTCGGGCAACTAGTGCAAAGCTGGTAGACTGCAAGATGGATCAAATGCGCCAAGTAGCAGTTGTCAGGTATATATGACGCATGCCTAGTTGCATTTGTCAGCTACATGATAGTCTTATTTTGTTGTTTCCTTTTTTATTCGATATCTGGTGGTGATTGACAGCCGATCTGCTGAGCGAGTATTTGGACCTGCACAATGGAATGAACTGCACTCAAGACTCTCACTTTGGAAGGTGGTAACTTTTGTATCTATTACTGATGAATTTGCATAATTCAGTCTTAATAGTAAAAAATTATATTGCTTTCTCATTCAATTCATTCTTACTATTTTATTTCTTATTTTTGGTGCTTTTTATTATGTAGAAGGTTGATGGAGGAATCTGGTTAGAATAATAATAAGAGTTTGTTTAAATGCATTTTTCTATTTCATGTATAATTTGCTCTTTTTGGGCTGTATGGATAACTCACTTAATCCGCTTGATCTGACAGGACAATATTACAAATATTATTAGAAACATTCAGAAGGTGAATGCTGCTCCTGAACAGGTGCCTGAAGCAATGCAAGGAGTGGCAGTCCAATAAGCTTGTATTTTTCACTTTTTGCTAAAATTATTGCTGACTAAAGTCGCTTTTGGGTTTTTCTCGGATCAGTGGAAAGAGCAGAGTTACATTCAGGATCAGTAATATTAGGTCATAACAAAGTAGGTTTTCGATTCAGAATTTATGTTTTACAGGTGTAATCAGAAAATCTAAATTATTGTAGTTTTATGTTGGGCTATCAAGAAATCAATTTTTGTTCTGGACGTGTTCTGTGGTTGGGCTCTTGGCCTCGGTAAGAATAATGTGGTTCTGCCCTTATTAACCATTTTCGTTGGCCTCATTTGTACAATAATGATCATAGGGATTTGATCATAGGGCTCTATTATGGAAGTCTAATGAATCAACATTTGAGCTCATCTTAGTTGACCTCGATAGGTAGTCATTGTGCCCCGGGCAGATTTTGGCGGAATGGATACCCCTCAGTCCTTGGCTCTAAGCCAAAGGGGGCCCCCTCAGGGTATCTCCAAATAATAAAAAATAAAAAATTACAAGGTCAGGTGACTTCTTAGCACAAACACCCTCTTAGTTTTTGCATGCTGAACATAAATACGTTTGTTGGTTGTCTTTGGATTGTGGTTGTTTTTGGATTGATTTCGGATTAGTCAGAATTGTGAGATGAATGGCTTATTAAAGCATTAGATGCTCTAGAACTTTTTGCAATGGGAAAAATATTTTAAAGTGAAAATCAAAAGCTATATTCCAAGGGTGTTTGTATTAATTAGGTTTTCATACCTTGAAATTATTACCACTATGAAAAAAAATGTTTAAGTGTAATGAGGACCTCTTGGGATCATCTTGAAAGCTAATGAAAACTTTATATATTTAAAAGATACAGGATTGAATTAATTTTGCATTGGTTAAAATTGTGATTTAATCAACGCGTTAACTTTCAAAGCCTAGCCAATAGGGAAAGTAGCTAGACGATGAAAATCTTAGTTATTGAATTCAAAGTGAATTTAATGATGCTTTTGTGATAAGTGGATCTGCTTGTTTTAAATAATTATTGTAATTATAAATGAATGTGTAAAGATGTTTGTGTGATATAAGTGGGTATGTTATGTGGTGGTATAAATAAAAAATTATGTCATTTAGTTTAATGAACTTTTCAATTAAACCATCTTAAGATCATAAAATATGTGTCAAATTTTGCAAAATTAAGAATTGCCGTTCAAATGTACATGAAAGCCTTCAATCATCATCACTGTATTCAATCCAATGTACTATAAATGTGTTGTAAATGGTCCTACATGAATTCAAAAGAAATGAGACTATTTATTAACACTATTTTTATTATTATAATATTACTTCCATACTTGAAAATGTTGTAATGTGCTGTTTTTTTAAATATCAACGGTAGGGCAAGTCTTCTAGTTATGTATTTATTACATTACATGTTAAGCTTGCTTAGCAAATGTTTTAATTAGGTTTGGTAATGTTTTTGTTTTAATTGGATTTGGTAATCTAATTTTTATTTTTTTGGGGAGGAGATTGAGGTGCTTCATTCTTTGGAATTTGTTATTTCTAGGAGAGTTTATTTTTTAATAAATATAGTTTTATTGCATTTATTATTTACACACTTCATGGATGAATAGTTAAGTTTTGTTTTTCTCATTTTAAGTCTTAATAATACTTAGGTTATTGTAAATGGCATTGAGACATTTGATCTAATAAAGGTTATATTCAATTATTGAAAATCATACATAGAATCAAAACAAGTTTACAATTGAACTAAATATTTTCTACCTAAAATTTGTTTTTAGGATAATTGAGCAAATATAAATTTGTCATTATGTCTATAGAGTATTTGGGAAATCTCTTTTGTTTCATCTACTTTAGACATCTAAAAGTTAAGTTAAATAGAGCTTAAAGCTTGTTAGATATTTGTAATTTTTTTTAGATAACTCTTTAAGAAGCATATGCTAGAGAAATTTGACCTCTCCATTGTAGCCAAAATCTTGAGATCACATAACATAGTTTGAGTAGAAAAATAAAAAATAATTGTAGTGTTGTAGTAGTACCACTACCTCCATTGTAGCCAAAAACTTGAGATCACTTAAACATAGCTTGAGTAGAAAAGAAAAAGAAAAAAAAAATTGTAGCATTGTAGTAGTGTCACTACCCCACTCATCTTTTGCCATACAAAGTTTAGCCTATTGAATGCCCAAAATATTCATGTAAAATAATCTTTGAATTTTCACTCAATTGATGGAATAGACTCAACATGCTAGTGATCAAACATGTGAATATAACACTATTGTATAATTTTGTGCCATGCGATTTGCCAACTTTGCAAAACACTATTCTATTAAAGTATTTTTCCCACCTCATTTGACATGTTAATGCATAATCATCTACCTTGTCAATGATACATATGGTGTGAGGTTAGTGTTTAGTTTAGCAAGGTGTTGTGTTAGCACTCCATGCAATCATATGCTACTATCAATATGACATCATTACTTGCTCCAGGCATAATTTGTTGCATTTTGATTTGATGCTTGATCTTTGGATGCAATATTCTTATTCATCTAGACTTTGAATTTTTTTTGTGCTTAAAATTATTACTTGATGGTTATGGTGTTGTGTAATTATCCTTTTTTTGGTAATTGTGTCTCATGTTCTTTGGAATTTGCAATTTTATTAGACATTTGCAGAGAGTTCTTGTTTTGAGACATTGTAGAGCTCAATTATTGCTCATTTTTTAGTGCCAATTTTATCAAAGAGTGCATGACTTTTAATGTATTTCACATGCCTTTTTTTAAAAAAAAAAAAAAATTGTTTGATTTTTTTTTTCACAAACTATAATATCTAACATCCAAAACCACTTTCTATGATCAATTGTTTTGAGAATGTGATATTTTATAAATGTCAATTTTATTTGGAAGGTGTCTCTAAGATCGTTGATTGACTTTCATTTTTGTTTGCAATATGAATTACCTTATGACTATTTTTAGTGTACATTAATATTTGTGTGTAAAATGGGGCAACCATTTTTTAAAAATCCAATTGGATGGAACAAACTATTGCTCAAGAGTGCATATAATATCCATTTTCAAGTATAAGGTCTTTATCCCTAACTTTTGGGGGCAAGTTATATAACTAACTAATTGGCATAAACACATTGAGTGGCTAAATAAGGGTGACATCATTTACGGTCGTCTTTGTCTATCACTTTCCATGGGATTTCTACATCGCATTGAGGACATTGAATGCCCTTATACTAGACTTGGTAGACCACTTTGCACTTATTTGTTGACATTGTGTTTGATGTTTCCATGGATGCTACACTATTTGATGACATTAATGATCTTGTTGATGATAAAGCAGAGCATGGAGACCCATAAAACTTGATTAATGTTGTCAACTAGTGATGTAATTGGTAATGCATCTACTGACATTTATTTATAAGATATTCCTCTCATTAGAGTGACCTTTTTTAAATTTCTACATGTGTGACATTAGTTGTCTATTTGTAAAATATTAACTTGATGATTGCCCTCACTTGTTGGAAGAGACTATTCTTTGTTTGATGAGTGATCCACACAAGTTTGATTCACTACGTGATCCACTTCCTCTTGTAGACCTTCCTATTGTGATGAACATTCCTCATTTGATTGATTTGTCTCCATTTACTAATTCCTATTGGATAGTGACTTTCCCTTAACTTGTGTTTAGGTTGTTTTTACCACATATTCAAAAAGCTTGAACTAGTTCTAGTTACCTTCCCATTTCTTAATATATCCTCTTTTCAAGGATAAGACTTTTAACTATATGTCTTTGTAAGGAAAGAAATGCTTTTCAATGCAAGTGGACCTTTTTCAACATTTAGGATTGTCCATCTTTATCTAGTTTTGATGTAGTTTGTTATGGATTTGCGAGATTGTTTGTTGCGAGGAAGGGTCTACCTATTCGTTACTCTATTTTCTCAATTTATTTTTTGAGGGGATGGAGGAGGAGTAGGTAGTGGAATAACTATCATTCCCTTTTTTTGGGAAGGAGGGCATAGGTGAGAGGATGTGTATCTTTGTCTTTCAAGGGATTTTTTTGTACATGGGTACCTAGCATAATATTATTTTCTTGGAACCTATTTTATTCACCTAAGCTATGCTTAAGGGGAAGTGTTGTGTAGTTATGCATTTATTACACTATAAGCTAAGCTTAAGTAATTTGTTCACTAATGTTTAGTCATGCTTGTCCTTTTTTGGAGAGTAAAGTGTCATCCTCTTCTCTAGAAGTTACACGTTTTCTTTTAGAGTGAGGTGTCACTGCATTCCTCTGGAGTCACTTCTTGGAGAGTGAGTTGTCAATTTGCTTCCAATATTTTTATAAATAAACTTCATTGCATTTATTGTTTTCATACTTTAGAAATGGAATATCTAAGTTTTATTTATTGCGTATACAATTAGGTTATTATATATATTTAAGACATTTGTTCTTGGTAGAGATATCATACACTTATCTAAAATCTTGGAGCAAGTTAGGACACTACATATCTTCAACTTTGTTAGCATTACACTTTTTAAAAACTTTCTCATCATAAATAGTTCTTAGGTTAGTCCAATAATTATTTTCAATGTGTATGTTGTGAACATTAGTTCTTCTTTCTACAATACTCATTTTATTTTTCAAGTTGACAAGGTTGGTAAAAAAATAATTTTGGTCAATCAAACTGGGATTGATAAACCATTTGTAATATCCAAACTTTATCTTGTTAATATTGTGAGTGTTTAACTCAATTGCTCCAAGGCTCTATTGATGTATTTTGCTTCTTCCAAACACATTCACACCTCTCATGCTTGAAACTCTAATGCTATGCTACATTATTCTCCGGTGAGTTGGATGCGTCTATTGTTGTGTCAAGTGGTTTTTTGATGTTGGATCTAGTATTGTTGCTCCTCCTCTCATCTTCTTAAGGAATTCATCTTCTATATAGTTAGATATTCTTGTTATGGGTGTCCCATCTTCCAAAAGTCACTAATAAGGTTGCTATGTTGCATTCAAGTGCTTCCTTCTTTGAGAGTAGGGTTTATGTGATAATGAATTCCTCTCTTGTTCCTCATGTGCAAAATCTTGGGGCTAGTATGAAGACTTTTGACATGATCTAAATTGGATGTCATACCTATTGGTTCCCAAAATTGCAGATTGCAAACCCTAAGAGTATGCCAAGTGTATGCATTGAAATCAGAAAAATAAGAAATTAAAACAACATGAAAACATAAACAAAGAAATCAAATTTTAATCTCTACTTTACCGATTCCACTGCAAACCTCAAAAAGAAATGATGTGATGTTGCTTCATCTTTAGATGTGGATGCTAAATCTCAGCAGCATAACAATATGACTGATGATTGATTTGATCGATGATAGATTTTGACAGAGTTGATTTGCATAAGATTTGAGATCCTAAATGATGAAGAAATGATCTGATTTATAAACTTTCTAAGGAAAATCAAATGAGATGAGGATGAGGATGAAGACTTGAGATATATGTTGAAGCATAAAGAGATAATAATGAATTAGTTGATTTGAGCAACAAATAATTGTGCACATGAAGTTTCCATTTTGATGACTGAGTTGATTGGTGGATGAAGATGTTTCCATAATGAAGGAAAGTTAATGATTTAGGAAAGATTCAAAAATGAAGAAAGATGAAAGCAAAAAAAAAGATGGAAAGATTGAAGAAAGAAAGTAAGTGTAATAAATAAATAAAATTTATTTATTTGCACCTACATGGATAATGGACAATTAGATAAATAAATAAAATATTTATTTAATTATGAAGAATATTAGAAACTAAATAATTAAACATAATTATTTATTTAAAGTTGGTCAATTAATTAAACAATTAAAATTATTTAATTAACATTAGAGAATAGTTTAGAATAATTAAATAATTAAAATTATTTAATTATGCAGATATGAACTTAGAGGAATGCGATTAATCTAATTAAATAATAAAAGGACAATTTTTAGTGTCTACACCAAGCTCTATGGTTAGGTTTAACAATGTTTTGGCCAACGAATGGAGTCAACCAATATGGTTGAAAACTCCCTGCACTTCAGGTTCTAGTAGACCTAGGTGGGAGAACCTTAATAATTAAGCAAATGATGAACCTCAAAGGTTTTGTGTACTCTTTAAATTTGATAATCTATTCCACACTGGCATGTAAATGTGAAAATAGATACTAACAGCTACTCCTACTACTATTTGAATTTAAGTGTGTAAAATAAGGTTTTATGAAGTATTGTTTTGTAATGAGGGTGATCAGTGCCTATTCCTATTGGGTAATGGATTCAAGAGGTGAATGATGTATGTGTCCTACTTCCGGCCGCAACTCTAATTACTTGGCACAATGAATGTCTATGGCTAGCATAAATGTGCAATGAAGTGATTATGGGGTTCTTCTTATCGATCCAAATGAGACTTTCAGGTTATTGTGATTTACTTAAGAGGATTTAATCCTTACTTGAAGGAACCAATTAAAAGGAATCACATAAGGGCAGCAAATGTGTCTTGACAAATTAAACATATACTTGATACATTCAATTTGAACAACAAGAAAATATCAGACTAGAGGCAACCACACAATCTTACACAATGATATCAACAAATAATTGAAACCAAAATTTGGTCACCAGATTAAATTTTCTTCTCCATTGGTTACTTCAAAATATTTTTACAACATGCATCAGAAGTTTTTTTTTCCCTTCTACTAATCTATCTTATTTTTCTATTCCTACCTCCTTTCTTCTTTTGTTTTTATCTTTCACATATATGATGTGTATTTCCAAGGGTTATGACCCTTCACATGTCCATTCAATGCAAGTTTAATATTCTTCGGCAAACAAAATATTTAATTAATCTTCCTTTGCATGTCTATGAGAAATTAATTTTGATGATAACTATTATCCCTTTATTATTGACAATTTCATGTTTATACTTTCACCAAATAAATATTTTCTTTAGGTAAAAATAATCACTTGCTCCGTACTTTTATTTGCAGTTAATTCCCTTCATGAAAATATTTCACATTTTTGGTGAAATCTTTTTTGTTTTTTTTTTAATTAGATATAGTTTGAACAGCATAAAAGTTACATCATCATGAGAAAAACAATACATTTTTACATTGCTTATCCCCCTTAAAAAAATAAAAAGTACCATTTCCCTTTACAAGCATAGCAAAAACAGATCATATATAGGGAGAAGAGCCAGTAGCTACCACCCATTGAATAACCGCCACCTCCATGCTCACTCCACCCCCAAAAAAAAATTTAACTTTGATCCACTAAAAAACTTTTTATTAACAAATAGAAAACTACAACAACACCAATAGAAAATTACAACAACACCAATAGCTGCTCATAATAGAATGAGTCACTCACCAATCAAAGTACACAGCTAAACATGCCTTTGCATTTATAAAAGAAGTCCACTTGCACATAAAAAGGCCCATTTACAATTTCATTTAAATCATTTACTTTTTACAATTACCCCCACTTGCAAATGTTTGTCCCTCACTACATTTTATATTTACAAGTATACATGCACAGCTACTGGTGCTTTAGATGACATAATCACAATCTCCTTTGCACAGTCTTTCACACACTCCCTGTCAGCTATATGTATTTATTGTATTTCCTGTAGGTACCTGCACAATTAAATATAGGTGTAAGGCTCCCCAATTAAACATCAAATCCAAATGTAATGCACAATTCAGTCATATCATCTTTAAAAACCTACGTAACTTGCAGCTTCAAATTCAAATGCTCAAACAAATTCAAATTTCAAACACAACAACCAAATTGAATGCATTCAATTGTCAGATTTGAATTCCTAAATAAGAGGGGGAAAGTAGCTAGCAACATTCACAATTGCATGTTACTCTCTGCAAAGTTGAAAGCAACGACAAATATTTTCTGCACATTCCTCTGCACATTCCTTTGATATCCAAAGTCTCAGGTATGTACTTATAGTTATTTTCATTTATGCAGTGTCTTCTTACTTTATACATTCTACCATTTGTTAAAAAATTTCTACTTTCCATTGCACATATAGTAGGCTAGCATACATATATTTGTCATTTTACATTACGTGTCTCTTGTTCATTCAACAAATCGATGTATATGTGTGTATCCTTTGCCTATCCATTGAAAATGCAAACTATGGTACCTATATTTATATTTGTGTGTTTTTGCTCATTTGTCATTTACTTCAGTGTTTATATCAAGGTTTATAGTTGTTATTTATTTTTTCTTATATGTGTACCTATTTATATTTGTTTATTTTTGGTCATTTGTCAGGGTTGGTCATTTATCAGGGTTTAATATGTATATGTGTGTGTGTATATATATATATATACATGCATTTATTATGTGTATTATGTATTTAAAAACATATACACATATATACAAATACATATATACATGTATATATGTACGTATATACATAGAAAAACACACATATATACGTCTATTACTCTGTTTAAATACGTTTCATTTGGCTGTCCAATACAATAGCCTAGCATTTGTTTATATTTTTCTACTTCCCATTGCACATATAGCAGGCTACCATACATATATTTGTCATTTTACATTATGTGTCTCTTGTTCATTCAGCAAATCGACGTATATGTCTATCCTTTGCCTATCCTTTTAAAATGCAAACAATGGTACTGGTTAATCATTTTCTTTTGCATCTTTCACAACCCATGAAGGATTTATTCGATGATTGAAAAATTATTATTGCTTGTTTATGAAATAAATCATTCCTTTTACACTCCTTTTCCCACATTGAAGTTATGTATGTATGTATGTATGTATGTATGTATGGATGTATGTATGTATGCAGCTTCATACATACATATATATGTATGTATGTATGTAGATACATACATATATACATATGTATGTATATATGTATGTATGTATCTGCATACATACATACATACATACATACCCTAAAAAAAAGTGAATTTGGTTTTCTTTTGTGCTTAAATTATTAAATACGACCTGGTAAAGTCGATTGTCTCATGATTTTGTCTCCAGAAATGATCAGGAATTTCATGGGTTTGAACACATGTCTATAAAAAACCCAGGTCACTTTGGGCATAAATCGACAAACCCATTAAAAATAAATATTTTTTTGTCAAAACCCTTGCATGGTTTTTTCCAAATTCATGTGCTTAATGAATTAATCTCATGAAACCCTTGCCTGGAATATTCTGCATCTATCTCAAACGCACTTCTGTATTCCTACCAGTGAGGAATTATTATTATGAAACCCTTGGTTAATTTCTTCTGCTCTTTTTTCAAAACCCAAGTCTATACAATGTGCTTTGAACATTGATATATATACATACATATATCTATGTATATATAGATATATATATGTATATGTATAGATATATGCATACATGTAACTATGTAATTATATGTATCCACAGATACATGTATACATATATTTATACAAATACATATAAATACATCTATATCTACATATATATGTAAACCCAAATTAAATGATGCAAAAGAATGGGATACCCAACAAAAAAAACATTAGTCATATGCTTTAATCGGACCCTAATTGGGGTGTAATGTGTTTGGTGTCTGGTGCTTTAGTAAGGAGATTAATATGTAGGAGTGATTTTTAATGGGCACCAAAATGATTTTATAAGGTGCTAACCTAAATTAGACCCATTGACTTTTGAGCAGATTTGAATGATAAAATAGATCTGTTTTATATTTTGCAAAGTTTATACCTGTGTTTTGCAATGTTTATACATTGTTTTTCTGACACTTGATCACTTACAATGTACAAGATCATTGACAATCATGGCACCAAGGCACAAGAGGAAAAGATCGGGTCTGAGGCGCTTGAATAGAGTACCTCGTGTAGTGACATTCAATGTTCCAGATGTTGACGAAGAGCCAGCAGTGAACATGGACGAGGAAGTTATTTCTGAAAATGCAAAACAGACCAATGAAAATGATGGTTTTCAACCTCCTGTTCATAATACTGACGTAGAAATGGAACCACCATCTGCTGACCAAGTGACAACCCCAGATCATAGCATCAAAAGTTGGTCTATGGATGACATGGAAAAAGCCATTGTAGATGTTGAAGACCATCACATGACAATCAGAGGTTCAGCGATCAAATGGGGAATCTCGCCTAGCAGTTTGCGGTCATGGCTCAATGGTGTGACATCCACAAAAAAGAGGGGGCCACCAACAATCCTGACTGACGAAGAAGAAGCTGAAATTGTGCAATGGTGTAAAGATATGGCTAATATTGGCCATGGCCTTCAAGTGTCACAGCTTAAGTCAACGGTGGCCCACATGGTTGGAGTGAGGCCTAACCCATTCACAAATGGGATACCAGGGAGGTCATGGTGGGTTGGATTTCGTCAAAGGCATCCTGATCTGACAATTCGAACACCCGAAGGAGTGGACACAGATCGAGCTATAATGTTGTGGCCCGAAATAGTTTCTTCATTCTATGATAACTTGGAGGAGTTGTACAGCAAACTTAATTATGGGCCCAACAACATATGGAACTGTGATGAAACAGGTGTGCAAGCTGGCAGAAATTGTGCAATGAGAGTTATTGCAAAAATAGGGACAAAATGTGTTCCACAATTAATTGTTAAAAGCAGAGAATGGATCACTGTTCTAGCTTGTGTTAGTGTAACAGGTCAAGCTATACCTGGTTACTATTTGTTCAAGTCCAAAAGGAACATTAAAAACTATATTGTTAATTGTGAGCCAAGGGCATGCATGGCAATCCAAGAGCATGCTTGGATGACCAAAGAATTATTTGTGGCATGGTTAAAACACTTCGCAAAAAATGTCCCAGGAGGTGTGTCACCAACCAACATAAAGCTTCTAATCTTTGATGGTCATGGCAGCCATGTGGCATTCAAAACGGTTGAAGAAGCAAAGGCTATGGGAATAGATTTGCTCACACTTCTAGCACATTGCAGCCACAAATTGCAGCCCCTTGATGTTAGTGTGTTCTCACCATTTAAGAACTACTTCAAACATCAAAGGACTATATGGCTCTCTGCAAATCCTCAACTTGACATTGGAAGGGAAGAGTTGGCAACACTTGCCAGCAAAGCTTTTGCACAAGCTTTGAATCCTAATAACATTGCAAGTGGTTTTAGAAAAACAAGAATTTGGCCATTAGATCGACATGCACTTGACTTGGATATGGGGCCAAGCCAAGCTTTCGTGGTTGAAGAGGAAGGAATGACATTGGGAGCAGAAACTGAGGGTGATACAATTGATGAAGAGGCACAATTCATGGTAGTGAAGACTTGTTTGAGGATAGTAGGTTGGAATGAGGAACAGATTGGACAGTTTGTGGAAACCTTTTCTGCAAACATTCCCCCAAATCTAGAAAACATTGAGGCAACAAAAATTCAACAAGAACCAGCAGTTCGATCATGTAATCAGGCAGCTGAAAATGAAGAGAGTCTGAATCTGCCATCTGAATTTCAAGATGCAACTTTGAACCTAGGGGTGCATCTCAATTTCACTCAAGTGGATGAAGGGTTGTCCATGCCATCACCACCGAATGTTGATCCTGAAGATGTCATCCATTACTTCACAACTGGGAGAAATTGGGAGGCTGAAAATGATGAAGAGGATGGACTCGATGGTAATGACTCAAGTGATGAAGAGGTTGACTATGTGCCATGCACACAAGTCAATGATCAGCAATCAGCAGGCAACAAAAGCACTTTTTTGCAACTCCTAATGCAACGAGTGCGCCAATCATCTAATAGAGGTCGCAATGGGGTCCTACGCCTTAGTAGGCAGTCTCAAATTTTGGCATCGGATGATTTCTTCAATTTGCTGAATGAACAAGAGGCACAGAAGCAAAGAAACCAAGAAT
>VDFB02052638.1:0-28280 GCA_007258455.2 Sequoia sempervirens | reverse complement strand
TCAGCAGTCTGCAGATCTTTATCTTTGAAAAGAATACATCTCCCGCTCAGTGGAGACCTGCAGCAGTTACTCTGGACGAAGAAGTAAGAAAGACTGATCTTGCAGCAAAAGACCAATATTACCATCTCCCGCGTGGTAGTAAGCACCTTGACTTGCCAGCTGCGAAGAGATCATTCCAAGCACGAAGCCGCCAAAGTTACCAAGAGCAATAGCTTGCGCAAGAAGAGATGTCGTGTCATCAAAGCATTGACTATCCGAAAACGGAAGAAGTCAACACACAGATCAAGGAGCTGTTGACCAGAAATGGTGAAATGATAAAAGCTATAAATGCACCAAAGAAGGACGTCCTACCCTCCAAGTGGCATTTATGATACTTGAGTTTAACTTGATGTCCCTTTCAAGTTAACTCCATATCCCTTAAATCATGCATTGTCAGATCCCACTGATTAAGGATGTCTAATTGGCTTCCATGATTTGTGGATCTTAGATCTCCACTAAATGTGGATGTCTATTTTGGAGGGATACTTTACATTTAAGTTCACCTTTAGTTTACTTTCAGTCAACTAAAGTAGTTTCCAGTTGACTCTTTGTTGACTTTCAGTTAACTGAAGTAGTTTTCCAGTTAACCGCTTGTTCCCCCTTTTTAGGAATAAATCTTGCTAATTGATTGGCAAGAACTTCATTGTTAACTCAAGGAGATTTTGGGGTTGCCCACTCCTTTGAGTTCTATAAATAAGAGCCTTGAGCTCATTGTTTGTTTAACCTTTACTTGCTATGCAAAATTGCCGCCATTGCTGCCAACACTCTTGAAAGCGAACATTTGTTCACTCTTGGATGAGAGTTCGTTGGTTGATTGTAATTGTGCATGATTTCATGCCTTTGCTTTCCCAACTTTGTAGTTCGTTGATAAAGCATTGAAGAAGAATATCAGAAGGCGCTTGCATTTTGATCATCTTGTTTGAGTTATGTCTACGTCCTGTGTTTAAATAGCTTGTTGTCTCATTTCCCTCCTCGGATAGGAGTCCCTCCTCCTTGGATATTTGTTATTGACAGTTGTCGTTTGATGTTGTTTAATGTATTGACTTCCAAGCTATACTTCGGATAGGAGTCCCTCCTCCTTAGCAAGCTCGCTGGCCAAGGCATCGTAATTTGTTGTTTCTCGTAAACTATTTCCTAGTTCATACCTCGGATAGGAGTCCCTCCTCCTTGGCAGATCTCGGATCTAGTTTACCGTGCAGAGCGTTTGCTTGTACCAACCTTATCCCGGTGTATACCCGAGAGTTCAGAGCCTCGGCCATATCCCTGGAGACGGCGAATTCAAGTGATCCAACCATCCCATTCCCGCTCCTTTACCCTCATGCTCTGTTCATCTTGAAGGTATTGGATAGATAAAAGCTAGTTAGTCGTAGTTAAGATCTGCAGAAACCAGAGAAAGCTTAGCTACGGCGCATTGTGTTTGTGCACCCTTGTGTCCTGCCGCTGAAGCATAAAAAGATAGGAACCTAGTTAGACATTTCCCTTCCCTACGCATTGCTCCCAGCAGAGAGGGACTTCTCCTCTTTAAATAACGAAGAAGTGTTGCAAAACATTTGAAATAGCTGAACGTTTACAATCAGCACTCCTGTGAATTTAAACGCCAACAAATTCAAAGGGATTTGCTCATGCTCTCCTATTCCTCTATTTCTACAATTGCCTCTAACTCAAGCATAGCTTGATCAAACCATGCATATGTTGATGATAACATTCAGCTTCTGTCGCATTCTTCCAGCCTATTATTTATTGTTGATTAAATAAATTAAATAATAGCTAGAGAGCTATTTAATTTATAGAGTCCTCTATCCACAAAGAGGTGCGATTTAATTTGATTGGCACTAGTTTCTATGTGTGCCGACTTTCTCTCTATTGGTTGTGTCCTAAATAGAAAAGGCATTTCTTATTGGAGGCCGACCTCCTATCTTTGTAATTATATTTTGTATAATGGCTGACCTATCTCTTGAAGAGGTGCGAACTCTCTATCAATATGTATATATAGAAGATCATTTCACTCCTTTAATCATCAAGCAAGTTCGATTCATTCCTTCATTCAAGTGCGAATTTCATCAAGAGCAGATTGCGAATTTCTTCAAGGACAGATTTAGATATCAAGGAAGTGCAGATCATTATCTGTCATTGAATCTAGTGTAGGTGCTGAATATTGGCCTTGTGATTGGTCTCATTGTAAAGCGAATTGTTGCCATTATTTATATAGACAAGAGAGATCTTTGTTGCTGGGTTTTTCTCCCTCAAGTGGAGGGTTTTCCCAGGGTATCTGCCGTGTTATTGTGTCTGATTTTGAATTAATTTCTGTGCATACAATCTGATCATTAAAATTTAACAGCATAGTCATCCTTAGTAAATACTGGATGCTCATTGTTGGTGATCGAATTTGATAGTGGATCAACCTCCTCTAATTCAACTGGAGATAAATACAAGAACATGATTTTATTTTGATGGAGGCAAAGGTTGTAATAAACATAAACAAGGTAGTTCAACATTCGCACCATTAATCTATTGCTCTTCTTGTAGTGTATGTGCCCAAACATACTCCAATTGTGATTGCATCCTTAAGCACTAAATGCTTGGCCCAAGACCCATTTAACAATCCTCAAAAGGATTTGTACCTTAGCACCAAACCTCTCACTGCATGAATATGAAATGAGAATAAAAGGTGAAACATAACTCAATCTCATTATTTAGCATTAATGCAAGAAATCTACAAGTACAACCTTAATAAATCTACTAGAGTTGTGTTACATATATCTCACAAAGAGATCCCTTTGAGCATGTTTGAAGATCTTGATCTTGAAGATGATTACTACCCTAATATGAGAGTTTTCTTCCATCCTCTCTATGACTGTGTAAAGCCCACTCAAAAACCTTCTCATTGACCTTGAAATTTGAGCAGAATTGAAATGCTGGATTCAAAAACTACCCTACTACATTACTGAATTATGAAGTTACTGCTGCCATCATGATTAATGACTTCCCATATGGAATGAAATTTGTTGTTAACCCCAGCATAGATGACTCTAATGCTACCTTGGCCATTTCAATGCCCTCATACATATACCCATCACAAGATTCTCCCCATTAGCAACACAAAGGATGCTAACTAAAGGCTTTTTTGTTGGTTAAAAAATAACATAAATAAGCGATAAAGATTCAAGAAGAGAACATAAACAAATAAAAAAAAGTAGAAAATGTTCGAGTTGATAGTAAATCCCATAGCTCCCAAAAATTACTTGCAACCAAAACAGCTATCACAAAGACGAGATCAAAGCAACTGATTTGCTATGAATTAATCTGAATGATTACAAGGTACAATAATGATTACTTATAAAAGCAAAAGAGCAAACCCTAGATGAGGATTTGATTAGATTGTGACAAGTGTCCTAATCCTATGCAATGAGACAATTGACCTATAAATAGCCCAATTTAATAATAAAAAAGCACTCCTAAGTTTAGCTTAAGTGTAATAAAGTAAAAGGGGCCTAATAATTAATCAATGATTAATTAATTATTAGGTGATTACCTATTTACTCCAACATAGAACTTGTAGAGTGTGCAAAAGAGTAACAAAATATTAACTTGCATCTAAAATCTATTTGCTGGAAGCCAAAAGTATTCCTCATCAAAGACCTAATCCACAACATCAACTTTGGCATTGGTCCTCAAGTATGAAGATTGGGGCCACTTCTCACTAAAAAAATATGTTCTTGAGAAACTTTCAATTAAAGATTACAATGTGATAAAATTGGCTGCAAAGCAAGTTACTCCAATATAAGTCAACTCCATATGTTTTCTAATTAAGTCGAGGATCAAAGCATGGTTGTATATATAAAATATTACAACCATGACTCATAGCGAGTTTGACCCTAAAATGTTTGTCAAGATCCAACATAAGGGCAAGGGAATAAGTGGAACATGGAGTCCGAAAAAAGAGACAGGTGTCTCTCAATTAGAAGTCTACTTTCAACAACATAAATTTTTGCATTGTCTATAATTACATGCTCAACATTTGCTTGACCAAACTCAGCCACAACTTCCTCTAAAATCTCACAAAGGAATTCTATATTTTTCACCTTATTTGAAGCATCAATGGATTTTAGGAAAATTGTTTCACTTGAATGAAACATAAGGAAATTTAACAATGTCATGTTTCTTCTATTGATCCAACCATTAGAAGTGTTGATGCAACCCTTCTTTTTCCATATATCTCACATTGTTCGTCTACAATGGACCTCACATTTGTCATCTTCTCATTCAAAATTGGACTCTTATATCTCTTCATCATTAGGGGTTTTCAACCTTGTTCCAAAAACAACAATAGCATCCTCCAACTTTTGCTAATAAGAAGATATAAAAAATTGAGTATTCTCAATTTAAAAAAAATACTTACTTTTGAATTTGAAGACATTAATAAATCAAAATTCATATTTTTAAACAAAAAAACAAAACTAATTACTTGGCCACATGAAATAGAAAAAAAATATCCAATTGTGCTTCTTGCCACTTGGTGTTTGTCTCTATTCCAATCAATGCTCTCAAGAGATGGTTGGGACCTTGAAGAAGTGCACGGTACAATATAGGAATCAAATCCTGGTCTACAAACTTTAGGGCCAACACTAATGCCTAAACTTGAAGGGAATGAAGGGAGTTTAGAAATAGAATTGTCTATTTGACCTCTAGCTACTATTTCTTCGCTTTGCCTTTTTCTAAGTTCTTTTTTCTCAAAGACCTCAAATTGAGTTTGGATAACTTCAAGTGGGTTTTTTGCGCACAAAGAAGCACCTTAGCTAAATTAATAGGCAAGGTGGAATTGTTTTGTAACCATTATAAATAAATAAATAAATTCCCCTTTCTTATTACTTGGGGCAACATGTTTCCAACATGTGGCCTTTTTATTGGCACTAACATTATGATGATTTGAAAGCAGGGTGCAAGATGAAAAAGGACCAGCAAAACAAAAAGACATCAAAATGTAGAGGAGACTAAGTTTTCTTTCATTTTTTCTTATTTCACTTCTTGTTCCATAATCAAAAGAGTAAAAAAAAATGTAAAATGAAACGGTAAATGAAAAAAGAAAAGAAAATGAGAAGAAAGGCATACCTCTTCAAGTTTGCTCCTTTTAAGTCACCCTTTGTTTTCCAAATCCACTTCGGACTACTTCAAATATACCTTGCATTGCTCCAAATTTACAAATGCACCCTTTGATCACCATTTGCTATTGCTCTATATTTTTTGGTTTTCGCTATCTTCTTGCTTTTGTTTTGTATGATGCCTTTTTATTTTTGTTTTTTCTTGTGAGTCATGTCTTTTTTCCTTTATTTTTGTTTTGGTCTTAGATTTTATAATTTTTAGAGTTTCAAATATCTCCTTTTTGGGATTGGGGATTTTATTTTGGATTGGGAGTCCCTCTAGGAGGACTCACAAGCATTGCATAGATTAGTGAGTATAATAGACTCAATATGTCTATTAGAAACTTGTTGAGTTTTTGCTATGGTTGGACAATCCTGTTTAGGCCTAGTCAACCCAAGACTTGGGAGACTTACCTAATGAGTCTTGTAAAACACTCCTAAAATTATTATCTCAATCAAGATTGAAATGTGAAGATATATAGGGGTTTATAGAGATTGTAGATAATTAAGATTTGATTTAGATACCTTGAGGTCAAGTTCGACTACAACTTTAGTTTTAACTTTTGACTAAATGTCATATGGATTAGGACAACTCATTTTTAAGGCCAAGTCTCTTATATTCTTCTTAAATACAAACTTGGTTACCAAAACTAGAATACTAAAAAGTTCCAAAATTTCAAGGATTCCTTCCTCAACAATACGTTGGCTTCCCTTTCAGTGTAAAAATAGTAGAGATTTATGGAATCTCACTACAAGAAAAAATCCAAAATAGGCTAATTTGTTTGACTAATTGTTGGCTCCTCCTTGTAGGAAGAAAGCAACTCATTAGTGCAATGTTGCAGTCATTGACCATCTATCTAATGTCTATTCTGGCTCTCCCAAGAGTTATGCAAAAGTGTTGATGATAGCAGCGTCGGGCTTCTACTTCCAACCCAGATTATTCATTGAAGAACAAATTAAATAAGTAGCCTAACTGCTATTTAATTTGTTAAAGTGACTTTTGGTGAAGAGGCGCTTCACCATTACATATTAAATAATATTTAATTATTGTTAATGAGGCTGACTTGTTTTCTTCCACCCTTGAAGAGATACGATCTCTGGAGGTCGACATCATGGTTCTAGAAGATGCGATTCTTGTAGAAGGCCGACATGAAGATTTGAGGAGATGCGTCCTTTCCTTCTCACTTGTATATATCGAAGTTGATCATTTGTCATTTCAGATTCATCATTCTATTCATTCGAGTTCTATTCATTGCATAGTTCGTGAGTTTTTCAAGGGCGATATACTTCAAGTGCATATCGTATATTTGTACAAGGCTGAGATCTTGTTGAGGGAGATTGATATCATTAGCAGAGAGAAGTATTATATCCTTCTGTGTTTGCATCCAGTTGTGATGATATTGCTTGGCCTCATAATCGGCCTCATTGTAAAAGAGATCATTATTTTACATTCAATATATAAGCGATATATTGTTGCTGGGTTTTTCTCCCTCAAGTGGAGGGTTTTCCCAGGGTATATGCTGTGTTTATGTGTCTGAATTTGAATTAAAATCTGCTTATCTAATCTGATCCTAAAACTAACATGGTATCAAAGCGGGTTA
This sequence comes from Sequoia sempervirens, assembly GCA_007258455.2. Lineage (NCBI taxonomy): Eukaryota > Viridiplantae > Streptophyta > Pinopsida > Cupressales > Cupressaceae > Sequoia > Sequoia sempervirens. The sequence goes on along the minus strand of VDFB02052638.1, from coordinate 21,502 downwards.
AGTAAAGATCCGATCAGGTTTTGCTAAGCAGTATAAAAAGTCAGATCTAAAAAGAGACAATCTCAGATCGGTGGTATATGTTTGGTAGTCGCTGGAGACCATAGGAGTCCAAAGGTTGCCAGAAGTTGCTTCACAAAGAGTTCGAATAATCTAAGTCAGACAACACTATTTTCCTTGAGTCTGATTTTGAAGATTGTCATCATTCTCTCATCTGCCTAAGTTTAATATTCAAGATTCGCTTGTTCCAGTCATTGGATTTGATATCAACTATTTAGGTGGGCGATCAGAGCCGAATTGTGGCGAAGCCACAAGCTCTTGCTATCTCACACATCTCAATTCAAGAAGTCACAATTCTTACAGAAGAGCGCTTCTGGGTAGAGTCGCTTGAGGCAGCAAAGCATATCGTTCATTGTCAGGCAAGAGGACCTCACGCCGAGCGCCACTCATTCACCCCGTACAAGACATCATTGCGCCTTTACTCGTGCTCAGACGTTTTAGGGATGGAGTTATCGGAAATTGTGAACAGTGGCCATCGGGTGTTTTAGAAGGCACTATCTTGGGGGCGGCAGCTATTCTGGATCATGCTCTTTTAAGAGCCCTTCTTTATTTCATTCTTGTTGGTTAAAGATGTTATTGTTGGCACGGGAGGTGCGATTTGGTAAAGCTATGTATTCTTGTGTATGTACAAGATCAACATTTTTTTTTGTGACCTTATTGAGCGTATGAACGACACTGATGGCTCTATTTAGGAGAAAGCATTTTTATGGAGTAGTATATATACAGTATGAAGGATTTTGAGTCTGTAAATCTTAGACATGTCTAGAAGGCATGGGAAAAGCTGTCGAGTTTGTGTGTGTAAGTGCCATGGAAAGAAAGTGATGGAGTCAATGCTATTTTTTTGTGTGCTAACATGTCTTATGCAGTGCGGAGGAATGTCTTGTTGCTGTTCTAAGGGGTCTTGATGCGTGGGAGTCATGTTTTGTTAAAACTGATATGAGAATGTTATTGTCACCTCTTTAGGCATGGGCAGTATTAAAGTGTGAGTAACTTCTTGGCTAGTTTCGCTTGATGTGAAGCCGTGTCTTTCAAGTTACTATTCCATTGCTTGTTTTGAGTTCTGGGTGTGTAGAAATTCTTTGAGCCACGTTTATGGAAAGAAGTCGTGATAACTTATTTTCACTCTTTTGATTACTTAAACTCCTTCATCGCATGAGTATGGGTGTGTTGATTCATAACGAGATCTCAATATTTAAATGGAATCTGTGGAGAAGGAACTGCTGTTTCTGTAGGTTGTACTAAGCTGAGTCAGCATTCAGGAACAAAATCAATTCAGATCTTAGGAAAGATAAGTGACCTGAAAAGTGTTTAAGTGCAACACTTAAGGAGATTCTGATTTTATCGAGATAAGTATTTTTTTTTGTTTGTACTCTTGCAATCATTTTCTTCTGGGCTGAAATTCAGTCTGCTAAGTTGTGCAGATTTGACATTGTTTATTTGGATCGTGTGTGATTAGTAAAGATCGTGGTTTCTTTTGAATAGTGATCTACGGCATAAGATCCTTTGGAGATACCATTCTTTCATTGCGAGTTGTTTCATGCTAGTTGTGAAGATTTCTGAGTGTGACTCATAAATGAAAGGAGAACTGCAAGTTCGATTGTGATTGGTTGGTCACATTGACACCATTCTCTATGTGCATGGATTGCGATGGTGCCTTGAGAGGCTTGGTTCTATATTGAATATGCTGGCTACATAATGTATCTAAGAAATCTGTGTTGTACAGATTGTCTTTTGTTGTGCTGAGATTAGTTTGAAAGCAAGAAAAGATAAAAGCAAGATATATCAGAATCAACAAAGATAAGTCCTATTATTTCTTTATTTTGATCTTCTGATATTTGCTACATATTTCACTTATAGTTTGATTCTTATATATAAACTATTATTAATCCTTTCAAATGCAGGTTGAATCGAGAAGTAATTGAATGAGTTTACTCAATGATATTCAGAGGGAGTTAAAATCCAAGGATTCAAGGCTCGAGTTGAGAGCATGTTCGAGAAAAGGATTGAGATTCTGTCAATGGAGGGATTTCACTTCCAGAGGATTCTTTGCAATCTCTGTGGCAGGGATCAAGAGGGAGTTCTGTGACACACTAAGATGAAGTGAAGGTCGCAGCATTGCAAGGCCAATACTAAAGTCCTTGGAAGACCTCTTCAACTGCTAAGATCAAAATTGCACAAGACAGTCACCTGGATTTGATATTGGTAGCTCCGCAAACCTATTCAGAATAGAGCGATCTGGGATGAGGTCGAGAAGGACAATCCTAAACTCTCTACCAGAGAGGTGTGCACTGGAAAACATTTCTCTAAGGCAAGCGTTGCAGGAAATCTTGGACGAAGAGGTCAGAAGGTTGATGCAAGTACTTGAAGATTCAGAGGGAGCCTACTAAACCTAAAGAAGATGGTGATCTAGTTGATCTTGGTTCTTTATGTTGATAATTTATTCCTTACTGGAGAAGATCACCTCATTATCAAATGCAAGGAGTTAGCTTCTGAATTTGAAATGAAGGATCTTGGATACATGCATTACTTCCTTGGTTTAGAAGTTTGGCAGAGGCCTATTGAGATCATTCTCGAGTCAAGGGAAGTATACAATTGTCATTCAAGAGGTTTGCATGATGGATTGCAAATCCATGTCTACTGACGCACCATTTGCGGCTAAAAAAGAGGTCAGAAAGCTAATTCAGATCCGTTGGATTCTATTATGTAAGGGGCTACTGATTTCGTTGATGTATCTAGTCAATACTAGACCAAAGACCGCCATGTAGTGAGTGCACTTAGTCAGCTCATGTGTGAACCAAGGAAAATACATCTAGTTGCATGTAAGCATAACCCTAAGATACTCTGTGTGGCATAGTTGGGTATGGCTTGGAGATATTCTTCCGGTGCGGGACTCTTGAAGTCGCATGGTTATACTGATTCTATCAAAGATGTGCTGCTGGATCTGAAAAGCACCTCCGGGATGTTGCTTTGGGTCTGATGTCTCTCGTGTAGCAGAAGCAATTTTTAGTGGCAATCAACAATCAGAGGCCGGTGCACATTGCAGCGCAGTGGCAACTCCTCCGAGAAGTAGTGGCTCGAAGCTCCCTGCAAGATTGTCGGGATTGCAATCAATGGAGCCAACTGTCATTCATTGTGATAATCAAAGTTGTGTGAAGCTTTCTGTCAATCCAGTGTTTCATGATAGAACCAAACATGTTGAGATCAAATACCACTATATCAGAGATATGGTATTGATGAAAGCAATCTAGTTGAGATACATTAGCACTGATGAGCAGATGACAAATATTCTCACCAAGCCTCTCTCCAGAGTAAAGTTTGTGTACTTTTGAGACAAGCTTGGTATTGTGGAGAATGAAGCCCTAGCTGAGAGGGAGACTCAGCATCAGTGATTTTCTGTGATTTGCTTTAATGCATTTCTCTGTGTGAGAGATTTGAGGTGCAAGCCCTTGTTAATGCATTTCTCTCTGTGAGAGAGATTTGAGGTGTAAGCCCTTGTTTAATGCATCTTTCTCATGGAGAGAAATTTGAGGTGAAAGCCCTTGTTTCCACCCTCTGGGAGTAGCCATGGTGGATGTCATGTTGAGTGACTCCATGACAACATCATGTGAGAGTCCGTGATGATTTTCTTGTACTTGTGTTTTTCACCCTCTGGGAGTAGCCATGGTGAACGTCATGATGAGATGACGACATCACGTTGAGTGATTCTGTGATGGGCACTTGTACACATTTACCATACATGGGAGTAGCCATGATGGTTGATATCACAATGAGGTGATATGTTCCTTTTCCACATATGGGTGCAACCAGTGTGGGTGTTATGTCTTGTACAATTGGAAGTATTCCTCCCTAGCTAAGAGGCAGTGTTGATGATAGCAACGTCAGGCTTCTACTTCCAGCCCAAATTATTCGTTGAAGAACAAATTAAATGAGTAGCCTAATGGCTATTTAATTTGTTAAAGTGACTTTTGGTGAAGATGCGCTTCACCATTACATATCAAATAATATTTAATTATTGTTAATGAGGCCGACTTGTTTTCTTCCGCCACCTTGAAGAGATATGATCTCTGGAGGCCGACATCATGGTTCTAGAAGACGCAATTCTTGTAGAAGGCTGACATGAAGATTTGAGGAGATGCGTCCTTTCCTTCTCACTTGTATATATCGAAGTTGATCATTTGTCATTTCAGATTCATCATTCTATTCATTCAAGTTCTATTCATTGCATAGTTCGTGAGCTTTTCAAGGGCGATATACTTCAAGTGCAGATTGTATATCTGTAGAAGGCTGAGATCTTGTTGAGGGAGATTGATATCATCAACAGGGAAAAGTATTATATCCTTCTGTGTTTGCATCCAGTTGTGATGATATTGCTTGGCCTCATAATCGGCCTCATTGTAAAAGAGATCATTGTTTTACATTCAATATATAAGCGATATATTGTTGCTGGATTTTTCTCCCTCAAGTGGAGGGTTTTCCTAGGGTATATGCTGTGTTTATGTGTCTGAATTTGAATTAAAATCTGCTTATCTAATCTGATCCTAAAAATAACAAAAAGGACATTGAAAGTATACAACAAAAGTTCTTAAGGAAAGTTATGGAAAATAATTTCAAGTTCCCTTTAGTAGCTTGGAAGACAATTTAAAATGAAAGAATGGATGATAGTCTTATCATAGGATATTTGATGATATTTAATGAATCTATGGCAATGATACTTGTGTGGAGACTCTACAAAAACCCCAACTCTTCTTGGGCTGAAATAAGTACAAAAAAATATCTTAAAAAATTCAAATGTTGTCTCTCTTAGGTCATAGTTGAAACTTGGACTTTGGGTAGAGGAAGCATTCAAAAGGATAGGGCATATCTGCATTACGGAATGAGTTTCCACCTTGGGCAAGGAAGTAAACAAAATTTCGATAAAATTTTGGAATTCATATTCCTTATGACAAGGCCAAACTATAGGGGGTTTTAGGAAAAAATGAAACATAGTTTAGCTCATTTGGTGGATTATTTCTCTAAGTAATAGGAAGATCATAATTGGAATTATGAAATCTTTCAATATTACAAAGTGTAGTTGATGTTAGCAAAGCTCACCAACAAACAAATCCTCTCTTGGGAAAAAGTATAGACAAACTTATTTGGGGTAGCAATGGCAAATGTATTGTTGCCTTTGCATATTTGGATCTTGCCAAACCCACCCAAACACAAAGACACAAATGAAGTACCTAGTGGAATGTTTGCAACTAGTCAAAAGTCAACCAATTCATATCAAAATTTCATGCAAAAATTCTAAGCACTATGGCTCTCCAAAAAGGGTTGGTTGTTTGGTTTGCCCAAGCTATCTAAGAGCAGAAGAAACCATTACACATATCTTCTTGCAAAGGACATTTGGCAACCGATGACTTCTAGTTTTGGAACCAATATCACAATAAGTCAAAAGGTTGGCAAACATCTGAAAAATTGGCATAAAATGGCCAATAATCTAGATTTGAAGCAATTTCTAGGTCTTAGTAGATTAGCCTTGGGATTTATTTTGTTGACATGGGAAAGGACAAGAATGGAAGAAACTTTCAAAATGAGAAATGCTCGATAGATCACATCCCTAGGTTAGTGAAAAATCATATAATGGAAACAACTAGAGTGTTCAAACTCTATATAGTCGTTATATACTCTAGTTATATGAATGTCTTTGTGATTGCAAAAAAGGGAAATAGTGTTTTGTTAGAAATGGAAATGCATCAAATTCCAACTCCTGAATGGATGGGATCCACTAGAGCAATTTTAGATTAATCTTGATAGAGCATCTAGAGGCAACCTTGGTAAAGTTGGTATAGGGTGGTTTTTTGAGATTGAAGAGATCTCACTTGCTCTTTCACCACAAGCATATTGGTCAACTATCAATAGTATGGTGGAGCTCTTTGCTATTGATGTTGGACTCACTCTTGCTATCAAAGAAGGATACTAAATGTTGGCCATAGAAGGGGATTTCTATAGTCATCATCAAAATGATCCAAAATGAGAGGACCTTAAAAATGTTACCACTAGAAACTAGGACCTGTTCTTAATAACATAAACCAAAGCGTTGCAAAATTTGATGCCTTAAGACTCCATCACATCCTTAGAGGCCTAAACTCAATTGTAAAGCACCTAGCTATACTTGCCACTCTCTCACCTATTCAAACTCACTTAAAAAGTCTCCAAATTTCCCCTAGCAATGTCATCAAGTCTTCAAAGGATTCTGAAAAATCTTGTCACAATATTAACGGCCATGAACAAAACTACCTTAGGGATTGATTCTAAGAAAGGTGATAAGCATAGCCCCCTTTGTTGAAACATTTTCTGTTTTTTAATTAAAACTTGTATTAGAAAAGCATCTAAAAAATGAACAATGGTGGATGGGTGTAATCCCTGTTCATTTTAATTAATGTCTTATTTAAACCTCATTGCCTCATCCTCACTTACTATCAAGTGGATGGGTGTGAGAGTCCACTCCATTGTAGCCTAGAGCCCTCACATCCTATAGCCACAATCAAATACACATAAAAATGCATGGCATAGAAAACAAGGTCCAACCATAGTGCACCTATGGCCATATGATTCTCCATATCGATTCTATCATAGTTTGCAAACTCGGACTCGCCGCGGAATCGGCAGCCCAAAAATATGACTCGGACTCGGGACTTGGCACGAACTCGGGAAAAGACTTGGCAAAAAAAAAAACCGTAGTTTTACAAAAAAACAAGAACAAATTAATGCATTTAGAGAACATAAGAGCCTAATTTGATTATCAAACACTCATAATTCAAAGATTACACATGTCATATGATCATCAAACACTCAATAATTGAAATTTCATCATTCATAGTCATCAAATACTCATAGTTTCAATGTATAACAGCATCATAAGTTTATAAATGTTTACATATAATCATGTCAAAAAGAGGAAAACATTAACAACCACATGTAATCTACATCTTCCTCTTTCCCCTCCCAATGGTACTCAATTTTGGAGCCCTAGAACTAGAAGGTGCCCGTGCTATAGTATCCGAACGAGGACTAGGAGATCGAGCAGGGGAAACATGATATTCAAATGTGTCTTCGTCATCCTCCATCGCATCCAATCTTGCTGCTTCTTCTTCTTCTGTTGCTGCTCTCTCTAATTTAGCAAGATCCTCATCAGTAAGGAAGACATCAACCTCATCATTTTGTTCATCAATAGTCCATTCATCATATGGATCAATGTCATCCAAGTCGATGGACTCGTGTGAAACACCCTCCACCTTTCTAATTCGAAGGCGAAGGTTGTACCAAACAAAAACTAAATCATTTAGGCGTTGCTGAGTCAACTTGTTCCTCTTCTTTGTGTGAATGTTCTCAAATAAACTCCAATTGCGTTCACACCCAGAAGCATTGCATGGCTGTGACAAGACTCGTATGGCTAGCTTTTGAAGATTTGGTGTGCTAGCACCATAGTTCTCCCACCATAGATCTACAAAAACATGTTTAAAAGATATAAGTCTTAAGAAATAAGAATAAAGTAAACAATCTATATGTAAGAAATAAGAATCAAGTTTCTAATTTCATTTTTTACCTGGTTGTTGTTTTCCTCTCCTTTCAATTGCTTGCTGGGAGGAAAAGAGTCTCCCCTCTGCACCCTTGTAGACCTTGAATAGATAAAAGAAAAAGTAAATCAAATATATAAAATTCATAGATAGTCAAGGCTCAACATTGCAAATTCATAAATAAGATGTAACAAATCTCACCTCCAACTCATCAAGCACTTTATCTCTCAGCTCACGATCAGGCACCATCCTATCAATGCATATGACAAGACCTTCCATGACCTCCTCATCCGCCTTAAATGTGTTCAAGAAGTAGAACTTTGGATTCAAGAAGTAGGCAAAGGCATGAATTGGTTGGTGGAGTTGGTGTGTCCATCTCCGATCAATGATGCACCATATGATTTCATATTTCCTTTTGTTGCCGCCATAGTAACGTGATATGGCCTTTTTGGCCCTATCCATGGCCTCATAGATGAAACCCATTGGCATGCCATCTCCATCCACCATACGAAGAACCCTCACCAAAGGTTCTGTCACCTAAAAAAATGAAAACAAATGTTAAATTATAACAAAATTAACCCCTCAAAAAATAAAAACAGTAAGTATAATGTTTTTTTGTGTTATTGCTACTTACCCCCATCAACTCCTCTCCATTTTTGATGAATGTCTCATCAAAAACTATGGCAACAATCCTCTCCCCTTCAGGTCTATTGGAAAATGAGGACTCCTTCCAAGCATTGGACACGAACATTTGCTTGAGATGACCAATGGCACCAAGAATGCTTTGCAATGTGAGGAAGTGGCTAGCAAATCGTGTCACTCCAAGTCGCACAAGGTCCTTGCCATTTGTGAATTTCCTCATCAAAGAAAGCACCCAAGTATGGTTGTAGATAAATTTTGTAACACTTTTTGCATCTTCAACCACTCTTTTGACCCATGAAATCTTCCCAATGTCCTCTAGCAATAGGTCTAAGCAATGTGCAACACACGGAGACCATGCAATTGTGGAATACCTCTCCATAAGTAGTCTACCTGCAGCTACATATGCAGCTGCGTTGTCTGTGATGATTTGGACAACATTATCAACTCCAACCTCCTGGACCACCCCATCTAATAGATTGCATAGTCTTAGCATTTTTAACTTCATGGGAAGCATCTATTGATTTTAGAAACACCAATCCACCATTAGAGGCCACTAAAAAGTTAAGGAGAGTTCTATTTCGTCCATCTGTCCACCCATCAAATAAAATGCTGCAACCTTTTCTTCGCCAAAATTTCTTTTGCTCATCAACCACAAGCCGTGTATTCTTTACGGCTTCCTCTAGCAATGGCCCACTCAAATCTCTAGATGATGGGGTCTTAAACCCCTTTCCTGCAATTGTAAGGGCGTTCACCAAACCTTCCCAATATGGGTTGTTTGCAACATTGAAAGGTAGATTGTTGTAGTACCAAAAGTTTGCAGCAGCCATCCTAGCTTCTTGATGCTTTTCCTTATTCCAACCGGTACCTTCAAGTGAAGGTTGTGCTCTTGGAACATTACGTGGAATAAAATAATTTGGTCCTGATGAAGGACCCTGACTAGCACTAGTAGTAGAAAAGGAACCATCAGGACTCTCACCAAAAGATGAATGTGGAGCACGGAAGCTTGGACTTGCAGCACCATGGGGCATAGATGGTGTAGAATGGGATTGGGATCCACTCATCGCTGCTGCTAGGGCATCCTTTGTTTTTTGTCTTTCATCTTTTTTAAACTCATATTCAGCAAGAAGGGCTTTCATCTCTCTAATAATCTCAGGAGTAGTATTCTTGCATCCCTCCACATTTTGCCTAGGTATTCTAGCAAGGTGGTATTTTAATCTATTTATTCCTCCTATCATCCATTTCTGGCATTCATTACATGTCACTTCACCTTTTTTATTTCCTGGAATTCCATACTTCCATGTAGGGTCTTTTTTCAATCCCTTTGGATTTGAAGACGACATTGCTGTTTCAAGTTCAACATGGAAAAAAAAAATCAGCTAGGGTTTGCTAAAAAATCAGCAAATAAATGTGATTCAAAATTTCAAAGTTTCAAACATTTGCAAAAGAAAAAGAATGCAAATCCAAGCTAGAAACAGTAAGAATTAGGCTATTAAGGAAAATAGAAAAAAATTTGGCAGCATTTCCCCTTATTTTTCTTGAATTTTTTGATTTTGAATGCAAGAAAACAAAAAAAAAGAATAGTTAGATCACTTACCTGGCTCTATTTTGATCTTTTTAGTTCGTTCTACTTGCTTCAATCAACCCCAAATCAATTTGCAGACCTGTTTTTCACAGTTGAGAGTGTTAAAATGAAAAATAAAATAAAAAGAAACATGGGTTTTTAACCCATTTTAAGACTCAGCCGCGTAGGAGAGTCCTGGGTTGGGACTCCCGAGTCCGACCTCAGGACTCGGCCGAGTCCTGAGCTTGGACTCGGGAGTCCCGACCCAGGACTCTCCTGGACTCGACTCCCGAGGCCGTGGCGAGTCGACTCGGCTAGGCCACGGACTCCCGAGTCCGCAGAGTCTGCAAACTATGGATTCTATGAAGGAATTTCGTTCCAACAAAATAATACTCAAAAATAGACTTGGAATTAAAATTTTTTATTTTCATCAACATACATGATTTTGCAATTTCAAAATTGCAATGGTGGGAGCTCAAACCCCACCCAAACTTCAAAATGCAGATTTCAAAATTCCAAGCATATCCCTTTGAAGCTAACAGCATGGAAGATACACTTATTGAATCACAAAAGAAATTCAAATTTTTTTGCCATAGTTTCAGCAGAAAATGCAGTCTCAAATTTAAAAAACATGGGAATTGTTAAATTGATTTCACCCAATTTAACAATTCCCAATACATGCTTAATCCTACCAAAGGATGCTATATGCAACCACATAATGTGGGCCTGGCCAAAGAAAGACAACCAAATTCATAAAACTTGAATTTAAACCCCCTTGCTTTCAGCCAACAATCACCGATACTCAATCCAAGCGCCCAAACCAAAATTCCAAGCACACAAGAGGAGAAGAGGAGGAGAGCCCCAAAGTCCAACACCCAAAATGAGATTTTCATTTTCTTTTATGCAAAAATCAGTTTTTAGAAAGCACCCTTTTTCTTTCCACACCCCCAAACGATATAATACAAGATATTTCATTAAAATGAACCTTTTGCATTTCTTTTAATAATACATGCCTAATTTAATTTTTTTCATAGTTAGGCAATATTGAAAAAGCATAGATACATATTCACACAATTATATTATCACTGTACCCTTTTAAATCATTTTTGACATGAGAAACTAGTTGGTTTCTCGTTCTTGATGATGTCCCTTGAGTATTCTATTTTTGATGTGCATATTGGGAGGGTTTTCCTCCTTATTCATCAAGGTCTCATTCTTTTGCTTGTTCAACATGCTCAATCTAAAGCCTCTAGCCTCCCCATGCCTTTTAGGAGTGAGGAGACAGCTTCTAGTTAAGCTGGGAAGCACATCAACGAGGGAGGTGATCTTGCTACTAGGGCCCATAAGAGGAATGGGGGAATAAGGTTTCTGATGTCTCTTTTTTAGGTTCCATGGGCCCTTCTAGGGTTTAAGAGACTGAGAGAAAGGAGGAAAGAAAGGTAGGAATTTATTTGGAAAGGGAAAGTGAGGTAGAGGCTATTGGAGATAGGTTGAAGGAGCCTAAGAGAAAGAGGTCCAATGTTGTAAAGAGGTCTATTTTGGAGGATTACGATCAGCAAATTAAGAGTAAAGAGAAGGTGCATGAAGAAGAGGGTATTGAGGAAGACGGGGAGTTAAACAAGGAGTTTAGTGTTGTCCCTAGAGCAGCCTTTGTTTTTCCTGAATAGGGTGAATTCTGGTGATGAGGAGTTTGCTTCTATTATTGAGCAACTAGCCAATAAGATGGGGGAAATGGAAAATGAAATTTCTATTCGCCTCAACATTCTAAAGTAGTTTTCTATGGAAAAAAAAGATTTAATCTTAAAATATTCTCATTGCATCACCGTGTGCATGGCAATTTGGCCCAACCAGTTTTGGTGGGTAATTTTGACGTGGCACAATGGGATGTTATGGAAGATTTATGCAGGCTTAAAAAAGACAAGCAAAAGCAAGAAGAGAAAATCAACTAACTGGAAAAGGAATTTCAATCTATCAAGGAGAGCTTGAAGATAGTGGTAAATAAGAGAAAAATGACAATTCAAAACTGTGCTAAAAGTATTAATATGCTTTGGACAGGCTTAAGTAAAGAGGAAAGCTTGTTGCAAGAAGCCCTTAGTTTGAGAACCCATGGTTAGAAGAAGGGTAAGGTGATTGGGTTTAACGAGTCAAAAGACCAATTCATGGCTGATCACCTACAATTTCTAAAAGATGAGTGGGAAGTGGCAATTGCTCTCAACTCTTTGCCTTCTTCCCTTTAGTTTTACTATGTTTTGTTGCTGTCCTGGGCTGCTGCGGGGTCCTTGATTTATGTCTCCTTTGTTGCTATAGTGTTGTTTGCAGCAATTGCTCTCTTTTCTCTACCTTATTCCCTTTGGTTTTACTAGGCTTAGTTGTTGTTTTGGGTTGCTGTGGGGTTCCTAACTTTTTATTGCAGCAGTATTGTAGCTTTTGCCTAGTTCCCTATAAGGCTGCTCTTTCGGTAGTTTCTTTTGTTCTTGTTGTGTCTGTTATAAAAGGTTTTGGGCCCCTTTTAAAAACCCATCTTTACCCTTAATCAAAATAAAAAGATACATATATCTTAAAAAATGTAGAAATTTTCTTTAAATCAACACAAACAAAAGAAAAAATTGGGAGGATTCCATACCCAATTTTTTTTTATATTGAATATGAATGAACAAAACCAAAAAACATATATTAACAGACGTCATTTAAAAAATAATAATTGCCTTGCTAGAAATCATCCTACAGAAACAAAAGAAAAAATTGGGAGGATTCTATAGGCAAAAAAAAATGTATATTGAATATGAATGAACAAAACCAAAAAACATATATTAACGGACCACATTTAAAAAATAATAATTGCCCTGCTGGAAATAATCTTACAGAATCCGTTTCCACAGAGACCTGACGTCTTACATCAGCAAATCAATATACTTTTTCATCCCTTTCTGTCAAAACAACCTTTGCAAATCTTTATAGGCAATGAGATGCAATGGTATACCTCTCTGCTTCTTGTCTATCTCGTATTACATATATGTAAGAGGCCTCTTTTTGAGGAGCATGTTCTTTCTTGCGACAGTATACCAAGTAAAATGGTGACCGCATCCTCTATAAGTGAGAACTTTTTATCTCAGTTTCTCATGCAATAATTAGGACATAGTTCCTCAAACCACATTAATGACATTGTTAACTATGAGATCATGTTGCATCCGATATCTTTCAATCCTTAAACATTCCTTTTGATCAATAATAATGTAGATCATAGGAATGTAATCATATACTCCCTAGGGTAGATGTTGCCTTGACCCTGCCATATTAATCTTGTGTAGGGTGATATTTACCACCTCTACTCTGCAATAGTATACTGCTCCTATTGTGTCCATTTCCTCATTTATTCATGATTCCATCTATTCAACTTAGTGAATTTGTTGAAAAAATTCATAAATGATTTTGTACTTATTGTAATATGATATCTTCACTTTCTTATTGCTTAGCGCTTAACAATTTTCTTGACAAGAAGAAGCTCAGTTTGGGAAGCCAGTCTTTTTCTCATTTTTTAATGCTTGCTATAATTTTGTCAGTTGATTTTTAACTTTAATTGACGTGCAACCAGACATCACATTCTAGACAATTTGCTGTGAAATTCAATGGCTCATGTATTTATTAACTATCATTTGATCAGAAATTTGATGTTTTCACAGTCCATATTAGTGTACCTGAGTGCTTCTGGATTGAACAGTGAGTTCTTTTTTAGAAACTAAGAGTGTTAAATCCGGAAGCACTCTAGTAAACTATCATTTGAATTTGTTACCTCACATAGAAATCTTTACAAGTGACTCCAGCCTTGATAATTTGTTAGAATCCCATTTTGACTAAACTATTAGTGATTTTAATGGAAGTTACGCTTGAAGCACATCAAACCTGAATAAGTTTGATGTTGAATGAAACGGTGCAAGCGTACATATTGCAAGTTATTGAAGTATATGAGGATTTATGAGTTCAGAATAGCCTTGTTCTGATGCATATGTAGAATGCTCTGTTGGTTAAATGAAAAAGCAAAAGGAAAGTGAATTGTCTAAATGGACTGATTGATACAAGTTGCATATATCTGGTTGGTTTAGCTAGTAGCATCTGTAACATAATAGAGAGAATTTCATTTATGACATATAAACTGACTTCTACTGCCTACAAGCATAAGTTGACAGCATTTGTAAAGGTATGCCGTATTATATTTTTTCTGATCAAATTCCTGGAGACAAGCTTAATATTAAACAGAAAATGATAATAATATTTGATTTTAAATGTATTACAATACGGTTTTTATAGAGCCTCTACATCATTACTTCCTCAACAACCAACTTACAATAACTAATTATTAAATAAAACTAAATAAACAAGTCACTAAGGTGACTTTAATATAACTCTTAATATTCCAACACCCCCCGTTAAGATTTTACATTCCACACAACAAAGCATGCTGATTGGAACAAACAAATACAATTTTTTTAGAAGCTTTTCCTCAAATTGCCTCGCAACCCTTGGAAAGGTGTATATCCTAAGTTGAATCCCCAAGTTACTGGATTACCACCTCCCTAAACTTTCAAATCATAGATCTCCCGAATTATTGGACAACAATCTGTTGCTGCATCAAGTTGTCTCATGACCCTCGGAAAGTTATAATTCTCTAGATCTATAGACTCTTGAACTATTTGGGCAACAACCCATATTGAGTTCATCAGATCCCTACCTGTCTTTAAAAAAAAATTCACAACATATGAATTCCTCAATTTTGTTAGTATCAAAAGAGGAAAGCAAAAATAACATGTGCTTCTCATAAAAAAACACCATCTCTAAACAAGAAGCTAGCTTAAGATGATGAAAATCCTCCAACCTCCAGTGCCTCCAACCTCCAATGTGACCTTGTTACACTTTAAACATTTGATGTCTCATGTGAGTATTTGGAGTCCCCATCAAGTATAGCGAAGATGGCTCCGTAAGTTCAAGCATAAGATAACATGCTAAATAAATTCATTTAAAGATGTCAGGCTTAACCAATATACACTAAATGTTTACAATAACTTTCATAAATACATATAAAAATACCAAAATTGCTTATTTTCTTAATCCAATGTATAAGAAAAAATAAATCCTTCAAATTCCCTTAACCTTATCACTCCAAAACCAAAAATCAATCCTTATGTAATTTTTTAAAAATAATTCGCAGAATCTAGTTGTTTAAAATATTGAAAACTTAACTGCTGTTAAAAGGTTGTTTCTTCATTTCACATTGAAAACCTTGACTGCTGCACCCTCCAATAAACAAATCCCTCCTTTAGTGTAGTCTTCCCTCAAATCACCCTTTGCAAACTGCTCCTTCCGACCAATAGACAGCATTAGAATCTTTATTTGATTAGCAGCAGATGGTTCCTTGTAGCAACACTCAATAAGAAAATAATGCAGCAAAGAGTGATCAAAACTCTTATACCCTGGGGCTCTGATATCATATTAGAAAAACTAAATTACATCTATGTTTGCACAGTATTAAACAGAAAGTGGTAATAATATCATTGTGCATTGATTTTCAATGTATTACAATACGACTTTTATAAAGCCTCTCCATCATAACTTGCTGAACAATCAACCTAAGACAATATCTAATCATTAAATAGAAACAAATCACTAAGATGACTTCATTAATGTAAACCTTAATATTCCAACAATGCTAAATAAATTAAGCAACTTAATCCAAACTACAATCTTATTGTTTGCTGGACCTTCAGCTAAAGAGAGTTCTATCCTGCAAAAAAATTCCCTTACACCTCGACAAGAAACCAATAGCATCCAACCTAATTGTTTGCACTTTGCCGTACCCAGATGTTATCTTTCCATGCCTTACAGATAAGGATTACCCCTGTAACTATGATGTTAAGCTGTTCTAATCTTCTAGTTTTTCAAATGTAATATAGCATGCATTTCTTGAATAAATGGAATGTCCCTTCATAATATATTTTAACATCATATAGGGTATATTCATTTGAATTGGATTTATTTACATTAGTTTCATGATATCCAGGGCAGCAAGGCTTGGCATGAAGTTGGAATGGCTTGAAGATGGTGGTGTTAAAACTACTATGGGACCCATTCCAGCAGTAAAATTTGACGAATCAAGGGGTCGAAAGATCTGGTTTAACAGTATGGTGGCTGCTTATACTGGCTGGGAAGATGCCCGTAATGTTCCAGAGAAGGCAGTAACATTTGGAGATGGGACACCTTTGCCAAAAGATGTCATTCACGAATGTCTCAGGATCTTGGAGGATGAAAGTGTTGCCTTTCCGTGGCATAAAGGCGATGTTTTGTTATTGGACAACCTGGCTGTTCTACACTCTAGGCGCTCATTTGAACCTCCTCGTCGGATTTTAGCTTCCCTCTGTAAATAAATCTAAACTAGCCTATTCAATAACTTGGCAAACCTGTAATCACTGGACTCAATCTTCGAAATAGCTTTAGAGTAGAATTAGTCAAGGTACACAAACAACAGTCTAGAAGTTTTTCATAATTGTACTCCAGCAAATATGAAAAACTTCACAACGCCTCCTGTAATTTATATAGATGAATTTAAAATTGGAGGATGATAGAAATTTTCTAATTTATTAATTTGAAATTTAAGGATAGAGATGATTTTTATTCAAGTGTTATATTAAAAATATAATTATTTGATATATTTTATATATAAGATTATAATCTGATTTTTTTTCTATCTTTTCATTTAATGCCAATGGAATGTTATTAGAAGTTCATCTAATGGAAATTTTAAGGCCAAAGACTCAATACAAGTAAATTTTTTTATAGATTTTTAAATTCATCTATGCATTTATTATAAACAAAATTGCAGGTTTTCTGTTTTACTGTAAAGTTGGTATTTATAATTTAAAAAAATATTAAAGTTAATTTAAAATATGAGGAAAGATAATTAAGAACAGAAATATTGGAAAATAGGTAAAGTAAATAAAGTTTTACATTTTATTATTTTTAGATATGTTTTTTTATTTAGAAAATTTTGATAATAATTATAAAAGGTGAATGGTAATATATTTGAATTAATTATGTAAGTATTTTAGAAGAAGTTTTCTTAAAGATATATTTAAAGAGGAGATTGTTGAGAAAATGAAAGAGTTTATCATCAAATAAAATAACAAAAGATGGATAATTTAAAAAGTTAAAATGACAAGATTTGTTATTCTATTCTCTTTATCTTTAATTTTTATTTTTCTATTTTCTCTTTGTTTTTTTTTTTTTATTATTATTATTATTTTGATAAGAAAAAACGAGAGGAGAGGTGGAAGGAGCCATAATGTTACAATTTTGTGCATTTTTATTATTAATTTTTTAAGGTTGTTAAAAAAGGTTATAGATAGTCTTAGTTGTTAAGTATCTCTATAAAGGATATTAGAGAATTATATTAGCATTATATCGTGAACATTGTATTGAGTGTGTAGCAAGTTTTTAGATCTTGTCTAGTATCGGTTTAGGATTTTGATTATGAGTAAATAAACTTGATCTTCCCTCTAGCTTAATAACAAAACTCCCTTTACTTTTTTATTACATAACTCTATTTAACACATATATCAAGGGAGAAGCATAGAAGGTCACTGCAATAGTAGATACTTTTGTGATGAAAGGATTGAATTGCATGACAAAAAATCTATTTTAAACTAGGCCACATGGTGAGGCCTAGTCTTGTTTCCAACCATATCATGTTTAGATTTTTCACATGTCACAATTTTGAAATCTAGAGTTGGATTTCAAATTTTGATCATCAATCATGATAGAATTATAAAAATAATCACATATCAACAAATCAAATTAACAAAGAACCGTGTGTGTGTGTGTGCGCACCTACATATATAGTTTAAAATCTTGTCAAAAAATTTACAAGATAAAATTTTGGTTGAGTTATTCACTAGTAAACATAATTGCTAGTTTTTCTCAATGAGTTACTTGTCAAAGTTTGCAAGTCAGTAGGAAAAACTCATCCATAGTCACATAATAACAATCATTTTGCATTTTTTTCTTTCATCTTTCACTCCTTTCAAGACTTTGACAAAATCATTAAAAACTTACAAATTTGGATATCCATATGGTCTTGAAGGCCCTAATTTGGACTTGGTGGCAATGGCTATACCTCTTGAGCCCATTGTGTATCATGACAAGAATGCAACAAGAGGATTGCCCTTGATTCTATTGGGGCTTTGACCGTCAATCCTATTGAGGGCTATGTCTCTCAACCCCATTGGGGGCTACCACCCCATGCCCCTACTTTGGTTTTAAAAAGTAAAAACAAAATTAAAAAATTGGCTTCATATTTTCCTCAAGTGAAACTTGTAAAATAATAATATAGATTTGTAATTTAAAATCATATGGCACCATGATGTGCATAACAATTCTTTTAAATTTTGTCAATTCTATTTTATAGATAAAAACTTAAAAATTATTTTACAAATATTTACAAAGTCACCTGATCTAAATCAAATTTAAATCTACCAAATTTTATCTAGTTATAATAACAATATGGTTTGGTTGTTTATGATTTATTTTTTTATAAGTTAGGTGACATTATATAATTTTGTAACTAAGAAATTTGAGTTGTAAGGAGAGAGGGAAGATGAAGTTATGTAATTTATTATTTAATTATAAAATTGTCATATGATTACACATTTAATTTTCCCTCCAGTTTTTTTCTTAAGTTTATCTTTAAAATTTAAATTACAAGAAATTATAATTTGATAACTATTTAAATAAGAAAAAATAAAATAAAAATCATGACATCATTGATTAAAAAGATATCCTAAAAATTCAAATAAAACTTATCTATAAATTAACTAACAATTATATACAATCTTAGTATAAATTCTTAGAAAAAAATTAATAATAATATTTCAAATTTATAATAAATACAGTGAAGAAAAATTACAAATCAAATATAATTCTACATATTTTTTATATACAAGTAACATTCTTGAATATACATTATGCTGAGTAACTCCAACCCCATGATAGGTGAGTTTATTTTGGAGAAAGAGATTACTTTCTCACTTGACATATTACATATAACATTTATACCCAATTCAATTATCTTCTACATATCTTTATTTTAAAAGTTATGTCAACATTATATTTTGATTCAAAACTGTTAACCATATACCAGTATATACAAATAAACATGGTTAACTTGAAAGTAGTAAGATACTAGGTTAAGCTAGCATCCAAAAGTTTCTGAACTTTCTAGTTCTGATCAAATATCCTCCCAAATCCCCACTCTGCTTTCTCACTGCCACTGTCATGCACTCTGCATTGTTAATGCAGTATTCCACAACACCCACCTTAGAACAGTTTCTCCTTAGGAGAACCCTGCATTACCAAATATAAATACTACTCATTATCTACCAACATGCAAGAATTCTTTTGCCATACTAATTTCTAATAAGATTAATAGAATGGATACATAATTTACAGTACCTGTATAAGAAAGAAGACTTGGGCTGACCCAATACAAGCAGAGAGGCTTGAAGCTCTTTGGCTTGACTTACTATCAAACAGCCCATATCATCATCCCTTCCATCTATAACCACAGTTTCTACAATCACCTGTAATATTATTTCTGCACATCAACAATAGCTCTATAAAAGTATTTTCTAAACCAATCTCATATTTATACCCACCTCTGGTCTATGTTGCTTGCACAAAGCCTTAAGAGAATTGGCAAACCAGCAAGCTTTTATGTCCAAAAGCCTTCTTGGATCCTCAGGATCTCTTGCTGCAAACAGAACACCTGTCAAGACAAACAAGAATTAGAAAAAAGAAAATCAAATAGACTTGGCCAAGGAAACTGTTATTATCATTATTGCAGCAACCTTTGGCTTGAAGAGGAGGCAGAATATGAAGGAGGATGAGAGTATCAGAGTGATAAACAGCATGAGAAAGTGCCCACAACATGGCTGATTCAGCTTCAATGGAATCATCTATAACCACCACCACCCTCCTAACAATATTATCACCATGACTATGGTGTTTCTCAGCTTTCTCCATGGACTTTGGTATCGAGTTATTGGGCATTAAGAGAATTGGCAATTATCATGACAATGGTTCTTCTTAGCTTTCTCCATAGGGCAAGATAATATGTGACTATTGCAGGCTGCAGTAAAATGTCAACCCTGTAACCAACAAACTACCTTATCATCAAAGTCAAATTGATCCCTAGTCATGTATCAATTTCTTGTTTTTTTGATATTGGAAACTTCCAGGGATTTTGACTTTGTTCTAATGCAGTTTTTCAAATGCATTGACTTTTAACCCAGATCCCACACTCAGCTCAACTAATTTTAATTTGGCTAAAACTATCTTTTGATGTACTGTTCTACGGCAGCATGTCTGTACTTATTCACAGGAGAAGAAATTGCAACACATAATGTACTGTCAACAATGAAATGCAGGAGATGGTGAACGTGTGGCTTTCTCTTAGGTAGATAAAGTTTTCAAGTTTTAAAACTCTAAAAACAATTCATATCATTTTTGAAGTGAGTTTTCTTAAAAATAAAGAGGTGTAAATTTTTTTTCTAAGGGAGTAGAGTTAACAGACATCAAATTTCTATAGTTACTAGTTCCTGCATTAAAAAAATCATTTTTTTAGGTTTGGTTTTAATAGTTATTGTTTTGATTTTTATTTTTCAATTTATTTTTCATTTGTTTCTTCTATTTCTTGATAGTTTTCTTTATTTTTCATTTGTTTTGAGTAGAAACAAGAAATGGGATCAATGGCAAGCAGTATATGCACAAAATTAAATTTTGTTTCTAATGCTTGTTTTCATATATGTTTATGTTTGGTACATTGTGTATAAAAGAAAGAGGCTAACATGTGTATTGAAATTAGGTGAAAGATCAATATGTATGTAGTGATTCTAATGATTTTGATGTAGCTTAACTTTTCATATTAGCTTTCCTCAACAATTATGTCACTCAAACAATTATTCCATATCTCTAATGTTTATTTATTTGTTAGATTTTCTTTTCAATGGAAAAAGCTAGAGATTAGATTTTTTATTGGGCTCTATCCTTTTCCACTAGTTCAAAAATAATTATGCATTTGAAAAATCTTGAAAAAACCTAGCGGATGGAAAAGAAGGTAAGGTGAATATTAAACTAGCTTTTTAATGTTCACAACTTATTGTAGATTGCAATTGCATTGATCTTTGAAACTTTTCTACAATTGTCAAGTGCTTGCATATGGGTGACGGGGAGTTTTTGATAGCAAGGCGCATATGAAGCTAGGTGGGTGGCAGACATACAAATGGCTAGCATTTAAAGTGGGTCAACAAGTACATGTTATATAATTCCCACTTCAATTCTTTAGCTAATTTTATAAATAATGTAGTACCTATTTCTATGGAATATTTCAATAATGTTTGCTTCAATTTATTAGTCATGATAGATTAAGTAGAAATTCTTTCTATAACTAGACAATGAGTATTGAAGAGTTTTCTAAAAGGTTGGATGAAATATCAATCTACATAATAAGAAATCCCACCAATGAATTTAATTTTATAAATAGTGTAGTACCTATTTCTATGGAATATTTCAATAATGTTTGCTTCAATTTATTAGTCATAATAGATCAAGTAGAAATTCTTTCTATATCTAGACAATGAGT
>VDFB02052637.1:0-25248 GCA_007258455.2 Sequoia sempervirens | reverse complement strand
CGGATCAAGTAGATTCCAAGTGTGTGGTTCGTTATTACCCTTCCAAAATGTGACATGGCTTTAGCCTGATATGTGGCATGCACTGGATTCTGGTGAAGTGAGTTGGAAATAGTGTATCTAATGTTGGGTTGTAAAGGGAAGGAAACAAAAAAATTAAGAAGGCCAATACTCTCATGCATTTTTCAATGCATCAACTAACCTCATTCCTGTCCATTACATTCATCAAATTATTCTGCCATTCATACAGAAATCAAAATATTCATTTGTGACATTATTTACATTTACATGATGTGAAATTATAGGGGGATATAAAGACTTATCCATATTGGATTTCAGGAAGTGTAAATATGTAATGGTGGGCTTTATTCATTAAAACTTACAAGCAACTTATAAAGGTGCTTAATAAATGAGAGTGGATGCTTGGTCCCTATTATATTCTGTTACAGATCCAAAGGCCAGGCGATTCCAGTTACTCAGGGAGTAAAGCTACTTTGGCAAAACTCTTGTCAGTCTCACCTACAGCTATCTAGGAATAGGATTTGCGCTATCTGAGTGAACTTTGGCTCAAAGACATTCAGATGGTTTTTCCACTCAAACTTAGCTGTTATGTGGGTAGTTTTGCCATTCTTCAATAGGTTGACTGATAAAACCCAGCGAATTTGTGTGTGTACATGATTTCTTATTTATTCACACATTTCTGCTATTATGCTAAGTATAATATCTCCTATTTTGGTTATCAATTGGTATATCTAGCTTCTGTCTTTTGCTTTAACTCAAAATTGTTGGAATTATGAGATTAAATCCATTACAATGAAATTTGATTTTATGCCACACAAATTTGAAAATTAAGTTGTATGTCGATACAAAACAATCCACATAGAATTCTTAATTTTGTAGAATGTTAAATGCAGAAAATAGAATGAACAAACCACAATAAACACAGATTTATGTGGAGAAACCCTTGCGGGAAAAAATTCCACTAGCAACAGAGGCCAAGAAATATTACTACTTCAATATTTGAGTATAAATATTCTTCCTCAATGCTCAGCAACTTGTAAAACACAATCGTTCTTCAGACTTGCAAACTACACTCTGAATCATGACCATTGTCTTCCCCCAACACACATATTTATAGCTCTCCAACTTGGGCATCCAAAACCATTGGGAATGTGAATTGAAGAGTCACATGTGTTCCTTGACCTTCCAAACCTTCCCCTCCAAAAAATCCATGCCCAAGTTGAGAAGATGAGCTTGTCACTTATGATATGTCAATTCTAGAATATGAGCAGTCACTTTATCCTCAAAGCTAGGTGTCCCATTTTGTCGAACCAAAAAGCACAAAAATATGGAATTTCAACTGTCACTTGATTGTCCTTTTCCTCTCCTAGGTGTCCACCTTTGAAAAGGATAATCAATGTATATTATTTAATTTACAGTTGCTTATTAACCTCACTTTCCATGATGAATATATTTACAATAAGCTTTGGGAGATAATTGTTTATCCCCTAGCTGCTGATAAGGGCATGGTTCGGTGGTCAAGTCGTTTGGTTGTAGTGACAGCCACTAGTGTTCAAACCCTCGTTGGGCCAAAGTGCTCGCAGGCCTTGTGCCTTCGCTGGGCCTTTGTGCTCGCGGGTTTGGTTGTTTCTTGTGGTTTGTTGTACCCCATTCATAGCTCTGGTCAAAAAAGCGTTTACCCCTAATATTATGGGTGCATTGCACCTTTAAAAAAAAAAAAAATTATTTATCCCCTAGCACCTTATGTGTCTATGTACACTTTCCAAGATGTTGGAATTCAATAAAATAGTTTATAAAGGATTTACAAGGTGAATGGCACCTTAATCCTAACAAAAATCACAGTAGACAGACATGAGCTTGGCAGTCCTATTTTGGACTCGGATTCCTACATGACATAAATCTCTGCAAAGGCTTGGGCAAACTTAAAAACATTAAATATCCTACAAAGTTTCATCAGTACCCTACAAGATTCCACATCCTCCAATTCAATCTCCCAGAGCTTCTCAAACCATTCATGAATCTAGTAAGAAGCGTTCCCTAAGCTGCTGACTTCAACCATTGGAAGTACTCTCGCCCCAAACAATGCAGAAAGCTACACAGAGATCCTAAAGTCATTCTTCATGTGGAAGTAAGCCAAAACCTTGTGCTCTTAAGAGGAACAGCCAAAATGGAAGCAAATACATTTTCAAATATTTTTTAAGCTTTGGAGTGCCATGACCGTGGATTGATCACCACCTACTTGACTAAGAGAATCTTGTCTTTGAATTATATGGGACTCCCATAAAAAAATATACTGATAGAATGGACTATTTCTTGTGTTGTTAGAGAATGCATTTTAGAAGTGAAATTAAATAGCTTGCTTATAGAGTCTTGAATAGTTTGCAAACCAAGTTTTTCTCCACCTCCCATGGGGACAATAAAAGTAGTGTTCCTATTCCTCTAGCTTTATCCTTTGCCCAAAATATGGCAATTTCGGGCTGGTATCCCTATTAACTGCTTGGTTTGTCTTTTGCTTAATTTAGACGCGCATTTTCTCTATTTTGCGAGTTTATACACTTCTAATGGAGATGAGTAATACTAGAGTTTCCTAATGCTGGGGAAGATCCTACTATGGTTGAAACTTGAATCCCTTGTGGATAAGGACAGTCTTCTTACTCTGTGTTTTTGTGCAAGTGAGATAAGTGTGGTGAAGTCAAACTGCACCTCCAATGAAGAGTCTTTGATTTACTTATTTCTAATTTTGACAAGAAACTACCAAATAAATTGGAATCTTGGATCCATTCTCTTAGATATCATCCCCCCCCTTTTCTTTTTCTGTTTATGGGGGCAAAATTCATAACACTCATTTTCTTGTTGATGGATATCATTTGCACAGCTCCAATTGTTAGTGATTAAGAGGATGTGGACTTCAATCCTAGATCCTTGGGAGACTAATTGAACTCAATAATGCAATAGTTCTATTTCTAGAAGTGCTTCATTACTGCAAAACATGGAAAGAAAATTTCTAAATCCCTAGAAGAATCCACCGCACAGCAGCTAAGGAATATGTAGTTGATACTGATCAGCTTGAGCTTCACTCCTTTGATGCGGAGCTCCAAAATGTGGCTGTTAAACCTAGCTATCTCATGTAGCTTCATCAAGCCCAGGAAGCTATGGGAGTGAAAATCAAGGCTCACTTGCACAGGATTACAATGAGGAAAAGATTCTTGAAGGATTTCTTTGAGTACCTGAAGCCCAAGCGGACCTTTGAAGCCATTAAATGAATTCTTGATAAGCTTACCAGTCTACAAGAAAGTCCACAAATTTGAGGGAGCATTTCATGTTGGTATGCCAAGCAAAAGTTTATGAATGTAGTTCCTGTCAGGTTTATTACCAGCCTCTTTCCTAAGACGAGTCGTGTAAGGTGCTACTTCAAATGGCAGATGATAAGTCACCAAAGCTTGATGGATTTCCTCTGATTCTTGTAAGTTGGGTAGGACATCATGATCCAAGATCTTTTAAGAGTGGGCTGGAGAGGATTTGTGGAACCAAGTCTTTTGGATGCTTATCAATCATGGCAACATCAAATTTTGGGGATTCAAAGCCTAGATTTGGTTGTCAACCTATCACCTTATTGAACACCTCATACAAAGCCAATGCTAATGCTTTATCCCTATGTTACTGAATCAGCTAGATATAGCCCCGTTTCTAGGTATGAGTTGTACCAAAATTGGGTACCAATCAGAATCACCTGCAAAATCGGACAGTTCAAATATTTTCAGATAGTGATTTTAATTTGAATCTAGGTTGCATCCAAGTTAGCGTAGATGGATTTTTGAATGCATTTTTTAAATTTTCTGATAGACGAAACCTTTGTGCATAAATGACCACATTATTTCACATTTCATGTGCTCGAAAAACATTCATAGGAAAAATGCGTGCTTGCGCTTTGCTTGGGATTTATATACCAATCTGGGTGCCTACCTATGTAGATTTTTTATAGTGATGTGTAATGCCAATTCTAGCATCTCTAGCTGTGCTGCAAATTCTATTTTTAATATGGTAATGTTTATATACTGTTTTTTAATATTTATATACTGATTTTTAAATTTTTAATATTTATATATTGTTTTCTAATATATACATAGAAATAAAAGTCTGATATAAATTTATTTATTTATAGATTTAGAAATCTACAAATTATATATTATTAAAATTTTATCATAATGCAAATTTAGTATTATGAATCTACGGTTTTAAAATTAGATATTTTAAATTGTTTCACTTTCCAAACATTGTTACACTTTTCAAATAATATTTTGAATATCTATAATAACTTTTATGTTTGATAACTCGATATTGATTTAGTATACTATATTTTGAATTTTTACTATGTATGGTAGTTTGTTTACAATACGCTTGATATGTGATATCTGAGCTTAATTCATGTTTTTAGGCTACAAACATGTATTTATTTATGATTTTTATATGTTTTTTGCTATGTAGCCGGTTCGCCTGGTTCTGGGCTGGGTCCTGGTCCGGGTTCACATTGGGTCGGGTCCTGGTCCGGTCCGTCTATGGGTCCTGGTCTGGTCTGTCTGTGGGTCCTATTTATTTTTCTAACATCCGCCACTGCGAAAAAGAACAATTTCAGACTTCGCAGACACGATTTAATTTGTTTTCTGCACATTACGGTTGGATGTTGAGGGTTCCGAGTTGCAGGCTACACCCGTTACAGTAGTCGCACATAAATAATTTAAAATTGCCATATCATTATTCAATCTTATTAATTATATACATATATATTTTACGAACCATGCTATATAAATATAAATTTTGCGAACCATGCTATATAAATTTTAAAACCAGTCACACATAAATAATAAATATAAATATTATAATTAAAAAATAAATAATTGTTTTATAAATTTATAATATATATAGTATAATAATTTAATTTGTATTTATTATTTGTTATTATAATTATATAATTATAAATATAGCTTATAAATTTATAGACTTATAAAGTTATAATTAATTGTTAATTGATTAATTAAAATTTTATATTAATAATTTATTTTTAACAATAAATTTATATATTTTTTACATGTTTTTGTAATTCGTACTAACGAACCCAAGACGAACCAAACCCACCCCCCAAAAAATTTTGCCGAACCGGCGAACTGAACCCGCGAACCCGAACCCGAACCCGAACCCGAACCCGAACCGGCTACTTAGGTTTTTTGTATGGACATATCCAAAATGTACCCAATGCCCAAAGAATTTTTTTCTGTACTAGTGTACTGTACTTATGTACCCAAATCTGATTCCAATTCTGATTCGGTAACTTAGCTTTATCCCCATGAACCAAGCATATTTCTGTCCTTCATTTGCCAAGGAATATTGAAATTATCACAGCATCATATCTTCTATAATATTGTTGTCATCTAAGAATGCATTGAATGGGCATATCGTTTGGATTAGAAAATCCTTTATTGATAAGTTGTATGACCATATTGAATGGCCTCTTATTATTGCCATGCATAAGGCTCTTGGTTTTAGCCCTTTCTTTGTCTAAGAAATCTATACTCTTTCAGTTGATGCCTTGATAAGGATTCACATGGTTAGTAATGACCTATTCAAATCCATAAGGCGAGATTGCCTGCTTGCTCTAGATGCATGTGAATATGTGAATTCCATGGTTATCTGCTCGCCAGACATGTGTTGGGCATTATCAAAGCCATAATTGTTATTTGGAAAGAGGATATTTAGCTTATCAATGAGTATTTTTCTAATGATTCTTTTCTCACTAATCACTGAAGATGAGAAGTCCTTCAGCAATGCCGTAAGACTGCCCGACATTTCCTGTCAAATTTTACCTCCAAAGTTTAGTGGTGTGCATCATTGTGCTGTAAATAGTCATCCAGCCACCCAATTTCCCTCTAAAGTAGAATTGGATCCACTGGGGGGGAATTTTTAGGTTTTTGGCAATAGCTTTGCTTCCAAAGATTTACCCTTTGATTCATTTTATTATGTTGTGCCAGGGGTTGAATAGAAAATTGCATATTGAATCAGTGCAACAATTTCTTGGGCAATTGAGTTCAAATTTGTTGTAACCTCCTTGCTGTGACCCATGTTTACTGTGCTTCATGTGTTGCTTCAGATGAGAAATTTATAAAAAGAATTGAAATATTTTCTCTGATCTGCTCACCACGGATCAAGAAACTTTTATGTAGTTGCCCAGAGCATTTGTTGCAAGCCTAAAGAAAGAGGGGGCATGGAAATGCTTGATAATTAAGACCAGGGATAAGCTCTTTGGACTAAATAGTTTGTCAGAGTGTGCTCCTATGAGGAGAATATAAGTGGAATTATCTTGTAAATTTTCTTTCAAGCTCTCTAATGCTAGACTTAGTATCAGCATCCTCCTATGCATTCTACTTTTGTTCAAGGAGAATCTCATTGTATTTGCATTTTGCTAACAAAGAGCATGCAGCATCTGTTTCAGACATCCATTCTGCATCCTTTGTTGTGCTTATATTAGTTTGTACCAGAGTTGGAGGATCAGGCCTGTTACACCTGGATTCTTTCAAGGTCTACTGTCTGGCCATACAGCCCGCCCAAAACTTCACTGCTTCATGCAAAACTTGGTCATACTGTAGATATCATTATGTATGCATTCTGTCCTGCAGCACAGCCAGATTCAGCCTTTGTTTGCATTGTGTATGACTTTCAGAGGTGAATCATCTTCCTCTATTTGGACTATAATTTCACAGAAAGGTAGATCTCACAATTAGGATAATTTTCCCCTTCTGCAACAGGTCTAAATATCACTTTGTGTCACACAATTTGACAACCTTGTGAGTTGTGACAAAACAATAAGTTACAAATCAGCATTCCACAAGGATATGTCCCTGGATTCTGGGTGACGTCCTGGATGCACTGGGAACCTGGAGACTTGAAGGGGACATCATCCTTTTTCAGAACATAATCTGCTCTATTTGGTGCATTATAATAGAAAAGGGTACTTTTAAAGCAATAAATACAAAAACCCGTAAAAAGGTAAAAGTGGAGAATTTTCATTTGGAATTCAACAGATTGCATTTACTTTGTAATATTTTAGCTGCTTTTAGTTTGCTTAAGTTATTTAAATTGTTGTCACCTTGCCATCCCCCAAATTGCATCCTACGTCACTGCATGCTGCTGCATGCTGTTGCGCTGGAAAGTTGGAGAAACACTGTTAGAAATGTTTATTTTCGGTGTTGATATGTTAATCTTGATCGGCTCTCAATTTATTTACATTTTGTTGTTTAAAAAAGAAGAGGATATGTATGTTCTGGTTTCTGTATCAATTCCTATGCCTTTTCTGCTTTTCAGTTTTTTATATACAGAAGTTCTTATGACAGTAACATTGCCTTCCCATGAGCATATTTTCCCATATGGATTCTTTTCTTGAGCAGATTGCTCCACTTCAGCTTATTTCCTTCACCTTTTGGACGTATCATTTTGGCCATGGCATCCAAATTAGGACTACTAGACATTAGAAAACCACCATTTGGTTGGGAAAATGGCACACTTACTAAAGGCAGTGAGGTTATCTCAATCCACTTTTCAGCAAAAGTTTACCCATCTCAAGCAGAAATTTGTAACAATTTCATTTCTGTGGGAAGGAAACAATGAAAATTCATAGTCAAAAGCAGAATTACACTGTAATTATTTTTCTAAGTCACTAAGCTACAGTTAGTTTACCAACCTCCTACGCATCTACCTTTGTAACATTGTCATTGTATGCCATTTTTCTTGTATTGCAAGCTTGCATTACATGTCTTATTTTTTATTTTTGCATATTTGTCTTAATTGATGCGAGGAAAAATACACAGGATGTACAATTTGGCAATTCATCTTATGTCATTACATTTCTGCTGGAACTCCTATGGCAAGAATTATTGTAGCCAATTAATAAAAAATGAAATATTAGAGCTTCACAAATATGTGAAATACAGTTGAGGAAAAAAATGGGCCAAAAACAAGGAAAAACAGAACAACAAATTTTTTAAAATCAAACTTCCTGAAGCAGTGTACAAATGATTATCTTAATATAGTGTTTTCAATTTAGGGTAATAGAAGCTAAAATATGACGTTGATTAAGATTTAAGAAAGAAAAAGGCAAAAAGCAAATATCCCAAAGTAGTTTTCAAATCATAGTTGAAAAACTTGCCAAATTGAAAAACTCGCCAAGCCCAAAAAATTCAACTTGGCAAAAAACTTGGCAACTTAAAAAATTGCTTAAATTTCATTAAGAACGCGCTTTTTTTGCAAAATTCGATGATAAGATGCATCCAATGAGTCAATAAATGAGTACATAAAAGAAACAAGCTGAGTCTAGTTGTATTTGATTGATTTGAAAGCAAATTGGATACAAAAATGACATCCTCATGTGGAATGCGTTGATACTGATAGTCTGAAACAAAATGAAAATAGCAAATTGTTTTTGTAAAACTGAAAGTAAATACTACATTAATATATTGTAATATCCCCAAATAGGATACGAAAAAGAAACAATAATTTTCTGAAATCTAGGGCACAAAACTAATAACAAATTTCTTCACAAACTAGGGCATAAATCTAAATTTTATTTGCATTAAAGTAGCTCCAAACAAACTCAGAAATTCTGATCAGATTTAATTGAAAATTTTGAATATTACAATGCTTAGAAAAATGACATTTCAAACCCTCATAACTGCCCAGAAATTTCAGAATTAAATATCAACATTTCCATGAAGTAAATATGCAGATTTCATATAAAAAATGTTCCAGATTTAGGTTAGAATATTTTCTAACCCTAGCCTTCCCTCCAAAAGTGATGCTGGGTGCTCAAAATGACTATCTTTAAGTCTGAAATTATTGCCCTTCAACCGCCGTCCTCAAAAAAACCAGAAATGAATGATTTGCAGCAGTGAACATCTTCAGATCTGAGTAACCAGCACTGATAACATTGTAATTTTGGCCTCCAAACCTGATAAAATCTTGCAGCCTTCAATAAACAATGTGCTAGGGTTTCACAAATCAAAGTTCTTCCACCGAAACACACTCTTCTGACTAGGGAGAGCCCGTATGTCTCACCGAAACCAAGGATACTCAAGGGTTTCAATCCTCAAGCCAAGTTGCAGCAACAATAAGCAAAAAACTTCATCACACCATGCCTCCAAAGGAGCCCTTTAGGGTGTTATATAACAATTCATAATCATATGATTTAATCTCCACCCTTCATCTTAACATCTTTAATCCAAAGGCTCACATTAAAACCCTAAAAATATTTTCTTATCTTCTCCTAGAAGTTGGGCGCCCCCCTTTAGGCTAATTAGCACATGTTTTAAAGATGTCACTTAAGTCATAAAAAGGGGACAACTTAAGTCCCTTGGCTAGGCATCACTTTAAGTTGCCTAAAAAGACGTGCCCAACATAAAATAACTTAAGTTCACTTAAGTTGCATCAAAAGATGTGCACTCAACTTAAAATTAGAATTAAGAACAAGCCAAGGACTTCATTTCTTACCCAATGATGCTCTACGTCCTCTGCCTCTTGGGCAAACCAAGGAAAGGACAGCCAATCTGCTACTAATCATCTTGATTTGAGTTGGGGACATTACATATATTTTAGTTTTTACAAATCTACATCTGCCTCTTCCCATGTCTAGTTTTTAGTAGGGGAGAGGGTTTAGTCGTAGGACTCTGCTATAGCTCCTCAACCTCCATCCTGGATGTAGATGCTGGCGCTATTGTTGGTGGCACTGGCAATGACTCCTCCTCAGGATCATCCTCTATGTCATCCAATAAGAATGCTAATCCACGCCCCTCCTCCATTGCCTGTCTCTCTAAATCATAGATATCATCCTTGGAAAACAATAGAGGTTGCTCATCTCGCCCTATCCAATCACTGTAAGGATCTATCTCATCCAAATCAATTGGATCATCTGATATTTCCTCTACCTTTCTTGTGCACAATTGAAGATTATATTGCACATAGACAAGGTCATTGAGGCGTTTCTGAGCTAGTTTGTTCCTCTTCTTCTTGTGGATGGCCTCAAACAAGCTCCAATTGCGCTCACAGTTGGACGCACTACAAGGTTGGCATAAGACACGGAGGGCAATTTTTTGGAGATTTGGGGTATTTTCACCCAAATTTTCCACCAAATCTCTACAAAAATAAATATTCAAGAGTTAGAAACTTAAAAAGAAAAGTCAAAATTTCAAAACATATTTTATCAAATTATCAATAGTTGTAACTTGTAAATTTGAAATTTTATACTTGGTGATTGATTGTGTATTGCTCACTTAGCCAAGTCTGAAGAAAAGAGCCTACCCCTTTTTTCCCTGTAATGTTGCAATTCATCAACAATGAGGTTTGCCACCTCAGCATCGGGTGTCATCCTCTGAATGCAAGTAGTGAGGCCCTCCATAACCTCTCCAGTAGGATCTGAGTAGGTGCTTGAATGAAAGAAACGGGGGTTCAAGAAGTACCCCGCTGCATGGATGGGTAGGTGGAGTTTTGATGGTTCCACCTCCTATCAATAATCTCCCATATGAGATCAAATTTGAGGCTGTCCTCTTTATAATAATTTCTTATAGCCTCCTTGGCCCTATCCATGGCCTCATAAAGATAACCCCATTGGGGTTTTATCCCATCTACCAAGCGGAGAACTCTAACTAAGGGCTCGAACACCTACAATATAAAAATGCAAAAAGATTAAAGTTACAAATTTACAATGAAAGACATTTTAAAAAAAAAATATTCAATTTGAATTTAAATTCAAAGTTTTGAAGTTACCTTCACAATCTTTGAAGCTCTTTGTGCGAATAGGTTGTCGAAGGCTATGTGTGCAACCCTCTCTCCTTCCGGCTTCTTGGAACAAGTTGAGTTTAGCCATGTTTGACTCACAAACATTTGTTTCAAAATCGTCAATGAACCAAGAATGCTTTGCAATATTAAGAAAATAGTTGCAAACCTTGTCACACCGGATCTC
Source organism: Sequoia sempervirens (assembly GCA_007258455.2). Classification (NCBI taxonomy): domain Eukaryota; kingdom Viridiplantae; phylum Streptophyta; class Pinopsida; order Cupressales; family Cupressaceae; genus Sequoia; species Sequoia sempervirens. Next base: position 14,231 of record VDFB02052637.1, on the reverse strand, counting down.
ACCAACCCATGGGTGTGATCCCTCATCAAGTGAAGAACCCAAAGGTGAATGTAGATAATTTTAGTGATCCTCCTTGCATCATCTACAATTAGTGTGACCCAATCAAGTTTGCCTATGTCCTCCAAAAGAAGGTCAAGGACGTGTTGCACAAGGTGTCCAAAAAAATGAGTTGTGTCTATCTCGGAGGATTCTACTAGTTGCCACATATGCTATTGCATTGTCAGTAATTATTTGCACAACATTTTCAATTCCAACCTCCATGCAAACTTGCTCCAACGTTTGAGCCAAATTTTCTGCATTTTTCACTATGTTGGAGGCATCCACTGATTTCAAAAACACTTCATTTTTGCAAGCTACCAAAAAATTAATGATGGTGTGGTTTTTGCCATCCGTCCACCCATTGGAAAGAATAGTGCAGCCATGTTTTTTCTGTTCTTCTCTTTGTTCTTCTACCGCTGCCCTTGCCCTTTCAGTTGCATTATTAAGCAACCTACAAGCACAAAGTGAAATTAAGTACACAATTTTAATGCCCTTGCCCTTTCAATTGCGTTATTAAGCAACCTAGAAGCACATAGTGAAACTAAGTACACAATTTTAATTTGTAAACAAAAAAGTAGCTTAAATTCATCATAAATTGCTATAAATTAAAGAACATAAATTTATCAAAAAAATAAAATTAACTAGTTACTAACCTCTCACTCAAGTCTGTGCGAGAAGGCGCCTTGTAGCCTTTTCCTGCAACTGTCAATGCAATGACCAAATTGTGCCAATAAGGAGAACTTTCCACATTCAAAGGGATGTTGAAATACCAAAAATCTGCACAAGCAATGTATGCCTGTTCATGCACCTCCCTATTCCATCCAGTTGCCTCTAAGGAAGGTTGTGCTCCAGGGGTGTTTCTAGGCACAAAAAAATCATGTATCGTGTCTGTAGGTGCTGATCCTAGAGCTCTACTAGAAATAGATGAAGGGATCGAGGTGGTGGCGGGTTGCCTCCGGATACGTGGACCACGAAGAGAGCCCACTATGCCCTGAAGCACATCATCATCCAACTCAAGGTTGACTGGAGCACCTTGAGAAGAAGCTATGGATGCTTGCATTGCTGCCTTTGCCCTCTCCCTTTATAATTTTTTTTCTTTTGCAGCTGCAAGTGTGGCATTCATTTGTCTTTTTATTTCTTCAGTGGTGTTAGGACAAGGCCTAGCATCACGATGAGTGATGCCTACAAGATGATATTTGAGGTGGTTTATGCCTCCACGTAATTCTTTTTGGCATTTAATGCAAATAACTGAGTTGGCTTCGGGTCCTTGATAGGCATATTTCCAAGCAGGATCTCTAGCTCCTAGAGGATGAGTGCCTACAAATGATGGTGGCGGCACGGATGGAGTAGAGCTTGAGGTTGAATCGGATGCATAACCTTCTCTATTTGCCATTATCAATTAGCCTACACACACAAAGTGAAAGCACAACTTGTTAGTTTTTTAATAGTAAATGAAAAAAACAACCTAAATTAGATTAAATCAAAATAGTTTACTTTAAATTAGTAAAAATCTGAACCAATCTAAGATTCTAAACGTTTTCTTCAAAAAAATGGATTAAAAAAATAAATAGTAAGGTTGTGCCAATAAGGAGAACTTTCCACATTCAAAGGGATGTTGAAATACCAAAAATCTGCACAAGCAATGTATGCCTGTTCATGCACCTCCCTATTCCATCCAGTTGCCTCTAAGGAAGGTTGTGCTCCAGGGGTGTTTCTAGGCACAAAAAAATCATGTATCGTGTCTGTAGGTGCTGATCCTAGAGCTCTACTAGAAATAGATGAAGGGATCGAGGTGGTGGCGGGTTGCCTCCGGATACGTGGACCACGAAGAGAGCCCACTATGCCCTGAAGCACATCATCATCCAACTCAAGGTTGACTGGAGCACCTTGAGAAGAAGCTATGGATGCTTGCATTGCTGCCTTTGCCCTCTCCCTTTATAATTTTTTTTCTTTTGCAGCTGCAAGTGTGGCATTCATTTGTCTTTTTATTTCTTCAGTGGTGTTAGGACAAGGCCTAGCATCACGATGAGTGATGCCTACAAGATGATATTTGAGGTGGTTTATGCCTCCACGTAATTCTTTTTGGCATTTAATGCAAATAACTGAGTTGGCTTCGGGTCCTTGATAGGCATATTTCCAAGCAGGATCTCTAGCTCCTAGAGGATGAGTGCCTACAAATGATGGTGGCGGCACGGATGGAGTAGAGCTTGAGGTTGAATCGGATGCATAACCTTCTCTATTTGCCATTATCAATTAGCCTACACACACAAAGTGAAAGCACAACTTGTTAGTTTTTTAATAGTAAATGAAAAAAACAACCTAAATTAGATTAAATCAAAATAGTTTACTTTAAATTAGTAAAAATCTGAACCAATCTAAGATTCTAAACGTTTTCTTCAAAAAAATGGATTAAAAAAATAAATAGTAATAACTAGGGTTTGAAAAAAATGTGAAAACAATGAAAAAATCAGAAAATTACTTTAGATTAGTAAAAATTAAAACTAATATAAGATTCTAAACATTTTCTTCAACAAAAAAGAGGATTAAAAAAAAAAACTAAGGTTTGAAAAAAATTGAAAAAAATGAAAAAATCATTAAAATATGTAAAAAAATCTTGTTTTGATGAATATAAATTTTGTTTTGATCAATCTAAATCGATTTAAATCCTTTTTATGCTACATTCATGCTCTTTTTTAAACTTAGAATCAACAAAAATGAAGAAAAAATTAAAAAAAAAGAGAGAATAAGAAAAATCTGAAAACCTACTTGGAAGTCCAATTTGTCTTTGAAATTTGATGAAAATCCTCTTCAAATCTTGTCCCCTTGATGCAAAATTGCTGAAAATAGTTGCAAAATGGTTGGGAGAGTGTTTTTGCTAAAGCAGAGCAAGTGTTGGAGTCAAAAAATGAAGTTAAAATGCCTTTAGTCCGGCCGTGGGAGTCATGTTTTTGAGCGCCCGAGTTTTTGGTTTGGACTCGCCGAGTTTTTGTCTCTGACCCGACAAGTTTTGCATGGCAAGTAAATGCTTGGAAAAATCGACAATGCGAAAATCTTGTGAGTTTTTTGCAACTTGACGAGTTTCCAGTGAGTTTTGCAACTATGGTCTCAATATTTTTTTGTATTGAGTTTTTGGTTCTGCAATTTTGATTTTTTCGTTTGCAGTTTAATTGTGTAAAAGAGAGTGCCTAGGGTCTTAAATAGACGTTCAACTTATTAAATTTGGTAGAGTAGATGCATATAGATGTGATCAAACCATTGTTACACAACAGTATAACAAAAACATATATTTGATTTAATTCTTTTGGATTGATATTCCATTGATTTGCAATGGCTTGTAATGCCATTCATTTCCCATGAATAACCTCCTACGGGAATAACTTCCCAAAAGTAACAACTAACATTTTGATTTATTCATCCGAATTTATTTTATTTACTAACATAAAACTAACTTATTTATTTATAAATTAACATTTGTATGTTAGTTATGTATTTCTTATTCTAATCTATACTAAACTAAATACTAATGATGTAATATTTTCAACATTCCCCCCCTTATTACATCAATCCGCACAAAAGATGGAATATTGCAAGAGTTGAATACAACAACTGTTCTGGAAACTTTGATGGAGCACCTCCACCAATTCTCCTTGCTCACCTAGGAAACACCAAATTGACTCCATCAGCGGATCTTCTGATTGTTAAATCTGCAAAACCTCTGTACAACATGACAGAACATAAAATATTCCCAACCTCTGTGCACGATAAGAGAACAAGTCTCTTCCGAGAGTCCACATCTGCTCCGAGTGTGTTGAAATCTCTCCTCTAGTGCTGCACAATGAGAGAACAACTCTCCTCTGAGTGTGTTAATATCCCTCCTCCAGTGTTGTGGGAACCAATCCCTCTTTTGCTGTACAAAAAAACCGAACCACAGTGAATACATTAATTGCACCCACAAGCAAGAAATGTAAAGAAAAGCCAAGCCTCCCTTGCTCCATGAAGAGACGTAGATTGAAATAGTGTTTCTCATGCAATGTATTCGCCCTGAGCAAGAAGCTAACTTGGGATGATAAAAAAATCTCCAATCTCTGATGCCTCCAACCTCCAATTAAACATGTTATACTTTATTCCATCATTAGACTATTTGATAGCACAAGCATGTGAGTTTGAAATTTCTATCAAGTGTAACATGGATGGCTTGAAGAACATATACATTATATGAAGTAACCGTATATTTTGTGGACACCCTTACAAAACTTTCAACTTAAAATTAACTCTCCATAAAATTGAATCCAATAATATTCTTATTTCTCTATTGACACAACTTGCTTGCTTCAAAATACTTAGTGGGCTTCAAACTAGTAACCTTAAAAATTACATCAACATCTTCATTTTTCTTATTCCAACTACTCTAAACATGCTCTTGCCATATAAATTATCAACAATCTTATATATGATGTGTAGAAATCCTTTAGAAGAAACAAAAGTATGGGACTTGAATCATGATCTACCAGACACAAAAGACTCTCTCCCAACCAACTTCATAGCATTTTAGTCATCACCTAACCATGCGTAACATAAATGATCTATTCAAACTACCACAATATATCCCCAAACCTTAAAACACCAATGAAGCAAGAAAATTCAATGTAGCAACCAAATTAATGAAATGCCATTTCCAGTGCTTTCAGTATTTTCCCATGTGGTAGTTAAGAAATACAAACCTCATCTTGCAGAGAATACCTCCAATGCTGAACAGGCAACAACCTTGTGAAATGTGGATTATTGAGTATGGAGACTCCAAATATTGAAGGGTGTTCAAGACAAGAGGAATGAAAACTGTTAATCATGTCATGATTTTTTTGCTCTTTTTTCTTTAACATACTGCTCATCAAATACTAACAACATTCTCAAACGGTTTCTAGGTTTTATTCCACTCTTCCTCTTCTTTCCAAAACATTTTGAATTTCAAAATTTCATTAAGAAACAAAAAAGATATTGCTGTTTTACTGTGACTGTGTTAGACTATTTAAAAAAAATGTCATTTTAAAAACAAAACAATATTCCAGGAAACCACATTTCTGCCTCTCTTAAAATTTCCCATGTAGCATGTAATCTTTCAAGTTCAACACTTGCAATTCAATTTTTGTACCTTTTTCTTTTTCAACTTCAGCCTCCAAAAGATATTTCAGCATTCAAATAATTTCTCAACGTTCAGGGGATTTTCTTCCAACTCCACCAATGTTTCTTTGTTAGCAACCTCTTTATTGCTTCCTCACAAGCCTAGCATCACGAACGCTTTGATACCATATTGAATTTGGTAGAGCGGATGCATATAGATGTGATCAAACCATTATTACACAGCATTATAACAAAAATATATATTTGATTTAATTCTTCTGGATTGATATTACATTGATTTGCATTTTGCAATGGCTTATAATGCCATTCATTTCCCGTGAATAACCTCCTACAGGAATAATTTCCCAAAACTAACAACTAACATTTGATTTATTAATCTAAATTTATTTTATTTACTAACATAAAACTAACTTATTTATTTATAAATTAACATTTGCATGTTAATTAATTAATTTATTATTCTAATCTATACTAAACTAAATACTAATGATGTAATATATTCCAACACAACTTAGGTGACCCATAAGAAAACAACCCTCTATTTTTAGTTGCCTTAGTTACAAAGCATCTGCCTTAAAAATCATCTGCAGTACAACCAGAAAATAAAGCAGATAAAACCCTAAAAATATACTAAAAAATGCACCTAAAATAACTTCATAAAAGCACCTAACATTATGACAAAAGTTGTGCCAAGGAGCATCCTACACTAGCACCTAAAATATGAGAAAAAGACTAATAATAGCCGGAATTTCCGGTGCCCAGCAGAGGAGAAAAAAATCTGCTCTGCACATTCACATTCTGCTGCTGCACCCAGCAACACCAACTGAGCAACCAAAAAAATAACAAGAAGGGGTTTTATTCTTTGAAACTCTTCTCTTGTCAGATGGAGATGCTTGAAATGATGCCCAAGCAGAAATATTAGCTAACATCCTTGGATTCATCTCAGATGCGAATGATGAAGACCTTCTCAAGCTGTTTCTAGAAGAAGAAATAAGGATGGTAGTTTGCTGTATATGGTGAAAGGCAAAGCTCCTGGCCCTTACAACTCCCTGGTGGAATTTTATCAATCTTTATGGGAGGTCTTCGCACAAGAAGTCACAAGTATGGTGAATGCAGCAAGGAAACCTAGAAGAATCCTTAAAAAAGTGGACTGCACTTTCTTATCTGTATTCCCCAAAACCAGACGTCCTAATCTTGCTGACTTTAGGCCTACATCATTCTGCAAGACTACTATCTATAAAATTGTGTCAAAGCAATTGTAGAGGGAATAAAAAAGTTGTCCTCATCATCATTCCCAAAGAACAAGGTGCTTTGAGCATGGTATACAAATTCTTGATGGCACCTGTTTAACACATTAAATAATTAACTTTCTCAAGAACTCCAACACCAAAGTATGATATCAAAAATTAATATCAGTATGGCTTATGATAGGATTGATTGGAATTTTTTTCTAAAGTCTTTATGAAATTCAGCTTTTGATCAGATTATAAACTACTCTGCATCTGCTTCTCAATCCTAGTTAATGGTGGCCCTGCAGGTTAATTCCAAAGTTCCCCTGGTATTAAACAAGGTGACCAAATTTCCACATATCTTTTAATCATGATGGTGGAAGCCCTCAGCCTAAGCATCTTAGTGGCGGTAGAGAGAGAGACTTGGAAAGGTCTCCTTTTGTCAACCGATTCAAAACTGTTTTCTCAATTTCTTTTTCGTAGATGACATAATTTTGTTTGTGCTGGTTAAGGAGGAGGTGGCAAGAGAAATTAGGCAAATTCTCACTTCCTATTTGCTGGCTTTTAGCCAATTGTTAAGTGCCGATAAGACAATTCAATTGTGGCCTGAGACTAAAAACAGATATTGGAAGAAATTCTAGGTTTTGAAATTGGTAACTTTCCAATCAAACTTGGGTATACATGTGTTCACAGAATCCAGTAGGAACAAACTATCAATGGAGCTGCTTGATAAAGTGAGAAAGAGAATTACGTCCTGGTAAGGAAAATGGTTAATTTTGGCTGGAAGATTGATTATGATCCGATTAGTGTTGCAAGTGATCCCTACTTATATGCTTTCAGTCATGAAAGCCCTGATGGCCTTATTAAAATCTCTCAACCAAACCTTCAAAACAATTCTTTGGCAAGGAGCCTTGATAATCACAAATTTCCCTTTGATGAAATTCTCTAAACTTTGCCAAGCTATTGATTTTGGTGGGGCTGGCTGCAAAGACCTTGTTGCTCAAAATCCAGCTTTAGGAGCTAAACTGGTCTAGAGATTATTGTCAGCAACCTCTCGCTTATGCAGCCAACAAATAAAATTAAAATATTTGGGAAATTTACCCATTGAACAGCTGTATATTGCTGAACAATTATCTCCTGGTTCAAGTTTAAGGAACTTTTGTCAACATCAACAGAAAGCCAGTCTCACAAGAGCTAAAGTGGGAGGCAGGGGATGGAATGTGAGCCCATTTATGGGAGAATTCAGGGATTTGTTTTCCGTTTTCCACCTCCTTATCCTTTTAGAGAACCTATGGGAACTGAAAGGAGTTACCTAACCATGAGGATGTTACTCTCTATGTGACTGTTGGACTCCTATTGACATCATATCTGGTCCATGTTGGAAATTTTTGGATGGCATTCAAGTTCACCATGCCTCAGAAACTTCAACTAATTGATACCCTGAAGCAAACACTCCTCACAATAAGCCACAATTCAGATATTCTTAAATGGATGGCTTTGGGAAGTACACCGTAAACCACATATGCTTGCTGGCATTAGGTGTTTTGACAACCTGAAGGTTTAGGGAGAAGATTCTGGTCCAATTTGTGCATTCCAAAACATGAAGCATGTTTTTGAGTGGCTGCCGTGACAAGATATTGAAGTAATGAAATGAGCCTTTAATGGGCTCAACTGTCATGTGTTACATAAAAATGAAGTAGAAACTGTGTGTCTTATCTTTTTTTTGTGATTTTGCCTAGAAAATATGGTGTTGGGCACTGGAGAGACTTAACCTTTTTGGGTTACTCCTCCCTCCTTATTAGCTTTCTTACAATCCTGGTCATTCCATGGCAGGAACACCCAAGTTGAAGCCTTATGCCATGGTCCGGCAACCATCATCTTCTGGAGCATCTAGGTTGAGCTTAATAGAATTCTTTTCAAGACAGTAGCCTTTCCTAATGAAATGTGTTTAACAGGATTGAAACAATGGCCCCAGATGAGGTCTCAATGCAGGCTAAAAGAAGCCTACCAAACTGAGGAAAAAGAGACTAGTTTCTTCAATAGAACTGGCCACTTTCCTCCCTGGCACACGTTATCAAGTCAAGATGCCCTATGAAGTTTAAACTGTTTGGTCAAAAAGACCCCCTCTTCAAGGAATGCATGGAAATTGATTTCAATGGAGAATCAAGGGGCAGCCCTGGTATTTCAAGTGCAGTATGCATCATGAGAAAGTCAAAAGAGGCATTTGCGTCTGTTTTGGCAAGTTTCATTTGCATAGGTTCAAACAATGAAGCTGGCTCATCTTCTGGAATTTCAATGCATTGAAATTGAAAGAGATTTGCTACTAGCCACTGAACACTGCTATAAAGAAGACAATTAACCAGTTGATTTGAAATAAAAATGAGAAAGAGACCCAAAGAGATAGAAAGAAAAAGAAAAGAAGAGAGACATCTAAAGAGATAAATAAAGCCAAAGAAAAGAAGAGAGAGAGAGAGATAGAAATGGATAATTAGAGTATGAAATATGGATAGGGTGAAAATGAGAGAGAGAGAGAGAGAGAAATGAATAGAGAGAAAAATAATGAATAGAAAAGATATAGGAGAGTGAGACATTGGGAAAGAACAGAGAAATAAATAAAGTGAGGGAGAGATAGACAAACAGAGACAGAGAAATAGAGACAGGGGGATGAAAAGGAAAAAGACAGAAACAAAAATATAAGGAAAGAAAGATATGAGAAATAATGAAAGACATAGCTGGAGAAATAAATAATAGATATAGAAATAGAAAGTAAGAAAAGAATACACACACACACACAGAGGTGGCTGCATGGTTGGGGGGGCAAAGGTGAGGACTGGGGAGTTGAAGACGTAGAATATTGTCGTTTGTTTTTATTTATTTTCTTCTCTACTTTTGTTTCTCTTTAATCTCAGGAAATAGTAATGAGGAATCAGAAACTGGCAAAACATTTTTGAAAAGAAATTTACAGAGCTTAAATGTGATTTTAATTAAAAAAAAATGGCATGGTGATGGGATGAATGAGGGATGCCTACATCCCCTGGCCATCTTAGGAATGGCAGTGCATCTCCAGTCACCCCCAGCAGAGGGGAATGTCCATAGGGACGTTCCCTGCACTTCCTAGGATGTATCTGTTTCCCATTACGCAGGTTTTATCCTGGAGATGAATCCCTGGGGAACACTGGTTTCAAGAAAGCCATTAGTTTTTATGATCAATAATACATGCTCAGTTTTGAATATGTGTTTGTGCTCAGATATAAGGTACTTTGAAGTTTAAACATTTCTGTTTCCAATAAAATGTTAATTTTTGAATGTTGTGTTAAGTAATCTCCTTAGACATTTTGGCTCTGAGAGGTATTTTATTTTGGGTTAAAAAATGCATATAATGATATGTTACAGTTCTAATCTATTCTTGAATATTTTGACTTGAGGAATTTAAATGTGTGTATATGGGTGCTTATGTGACTTAACTTCAAGAAATGCTTAAAATTTGGGCTTTATCCTCCAGGAAGATGCTCGAAGATATCTACATTTGACAGAGTTCTGATGTGCTGGTGGGCATTTACTGGCTTAACACATATTATTCTGGAAGGGTATTTTGTTTTTTCTCCAGATTTTTACAAGCTCAAGTCCCCTGTTTACTTGGCTGAAGTTTGTAAGTTCTCGCTTAGTTGGTTTATATATTTTTTATTTGTTTGCTAAAAAACTGCAGTGCGCTGTCTTTAAGTTGAGCTATTTTTGAGGTTTGATTTTCTGATCTAGTTGTGTACCTCTGATAAATTAATAGGGAAAGAGTATAGCAAGGGTGATTCGAGATATGTAGGAAGGGATTCTGCTGTAGTTACAGTAGAAGGAATTACTGCTGTTTTAGTGGGTCCTGCAAGCCTTCTCGCTGTGTAAGTATAGTAAAAAAACTTGGGACATTTTTGTGGTGCTCTAATGTGAATGATATGTAGAATTACATTTGGGATTCACTGCAAAGTTCAAATAGTCACATATGTAATGTGGCATACGGTTTACATCCCTTTCTGTGATTTGAGAAAAGGAATTTTATGTTATTTGATGGCCTTCGTTGCTAATTAAAAACTTTCTGCATGCTCTTTCTGCAATTTAAGAGTAAGGCATTTCCTTTGGCATTGAATTTAGGATCTATTAGATATTTAATGGATGAATAAGGACAATTAACAGCCAGTGATTGAAGCCTTTTTGCAAAATAAGAATTATGGCAAGAATAGAATTTTGCTAATGCTGTATTGGCTACAGGTATGCCATAGGAGCAAGGAAGCCATACAGTCACCTAATTCAGTTTGCAGCTTCTTTGAGCCAACTTTATGGTGACTTAGTGTATTTTATCACAGCATATCTGGAAGGTGACAATTTCTCTGCCAGCCGACATTATTATTGGGCTTATTATGTTCTGGCAAACAGCTTTTGGGTGGTAATACCCATGTTTATTGCAGTATCATGCTGGAAAAAAATAACTCAGGCATTTTCGAGTGAGAAAACTAAAAAATTCTAATTTTTGTGTTCCATCTAGAGCATTGATGGTGCTACATTATTGCTGATTTTACCAAACTTTACCATTGAGAAGGATGAGTAAATTTGAATGATATTCTGTATCACTTACGAGTGGTATCTTATTTATTGGTCAAAAGCATGTATATTCGGATTTTTAAAGGCTGTCTTCCCACTAGAAGTCATCAGTGCTATGCCACTACGCATTTGCTCCTTCATGCTTTCAATGTGCAAATTGACAAATCTAGATATAATAAAGTGGCTATTTTGACCATGCAAAGACGGAATGGATGACCCTAGGACAGGATTCCGTAGTAAAACGTGCTTCACTCAGGGATTTTAAAGGTTTTCCTTCCACTAGACATTGGCAGAGCCATGCCACCACACAAATTAATGTTTTCAATGCGCAATTTGAAAAGTACTTATATAACCACAAGTTAATGATTTCAATGTGCAATTTGACAAGGCCTAATAACAATTAGACAAGCAAAGATGGAATTCATGAGTCTAGGATGGAATCCTGTATTACAAAATAAGTAGGATAATTACAGAATAGTAGATACTTATAATTAATTATATAATGTGCTGATGTATGCTTTATGCCATTCGAATGCAGGACTTGGGATGGAATCCTGTATTAAAAAATGAGGATGATTTAAGAAAAGTAGATAATTATTATTAATTATATAATATTTTGATGTTCTTTATTGACTTGAACGGTTATAATTGTGTTCAGAGACATAACCTACAGTGACAGCTTGTGATCATGAAAGAAAAATTGAGTTGACATTAATTTTCTAAATATATAATTACATTAATTATATAATTACAGTAAGGATGGAATGTAATGGTCTGAGTTTGTTAACTAAAACTATTAAAGGTCTGACATGTATTTAAAAAATATAAAATTATTAAACAACTCTTAAATTTAAAAAATAGATACAAAGAAAATAATTCTTAAAGTAAATAAAATAAACACAAAGAAAATAATTCTTAAAGTAAAATAAAATAATTACAAACTAGTTGTTAGGTAAATATAAATAATTCAAATAAAAATAAAGTAAAATAAAATATTTTAAAATTAACTCGAGGCTATAAAATTAAACAATAAAACTCAGATAAAATTTAAATAATTTTAAAATAAAATAAAACTAGCATATCTATTAAAATACAATGTTCTGAATAAATAAAATAATAATAAAATATTTTTTAATTAAATAAAAGTAATTCTATATATATAAAATATAAATTACTAAGTAAATAAAATAATTTCAATATAAATTACTAAGTTAATAAATAATTTCCATATAACCTTTAAATGTACAAGGGAGAGTGAATGATATAGATTTTAAAAAAAATAGGAATGCTAGTAGGTATTTACTTGTCAAATTAAAAAATGGTGGCTTTTCAAAAGTAAAATTAGAAGTTACAAGTATATTATGAAAAAAGTATTATTCTTCATATGAAAATAAAATAAATAATATGAATAAAGTGAAATAATTCTTAAATAGTCAATAGTGGCATAGTATGGTGGTTAAATTGTTGTGGTGTTGTTCTTGTCATAAGATTTAAATTCCATTGGAGTGTAATTGTTGAATGTTTTTGCTGAGCAAGACTAGTCCCTTGCGGGTGAGATCCCGCGCTCGCAAGAAGTCCCACCTCTTAAACCCGAGAGTGGAGTCGAACCTGAGATCAATGGGGAGCAAACCCACTGCCCAAGCCAACTCTGATACCCATGCGGACTGTAAGTGTTGAATGCTATTGGGGATGAGGTCCCCCGTTTGTGATCTCATCCGTTATGCTTATTGATTTCAGCTCTGTCCCTACCTTGCTGCAAAACTAAAATGAATAAATGATGAATGCCAGTGGCACTATATATTTCAGATTTTGGAAGGGTGGGTACAATCTAATTAAGGGCTTCATTTTGTAGAGACATGAGAAACCCCCAAAGCCAAAAAAAAAAGAGTAGAAGTTTAATCTTGGTTTCTATTAATAGACGTTCCCTGTTGGGTTTCAGCATTCATCATTAGTAAGAGTAAAATCTCAGATGCTCGTGACTTTAAAATAATTTAAACCTACTGCTAGAGGAAATAGAAACCATTCCAGAAATGAATAGTGTAGCAGTGATACTATCAATTTTTGATCATATGCTACTAATGACTGATTTTATCAGTGATGGAAAAAAAGGATAGCAAATATGACAGATAAGCAATAAAAGTATTATGAATTAAAAATAATCCCTCTTGTTCTTGTAAGACGCTGACGACATTTGTTTCAAATTCATGTAAGGGGACTTGATCTCATCTATATTGAGAGATGATGTGACTTGTTTTTCAGCAGTAACCAGTCGACTTCCGTAGACTCAAATTTAATAAACCATGTGAATTCAAGTTGTCAATCAGAATTTCAATGAGATATGAAATCATCCTAAAAAATTGGAAAACGATGAATTTAAATATATTCATAGGGGGTATTAAGCGGCCCTCCCAGAAATAACACTGCCCTTGCAAAAGATTAAACAGTAAAATAATTGTTTAAAAAAGGGAAATGCAAGGTTCTCCTTCCCTCAAAATGTCTAGAGGCATAAGAACTCACTACAAATACAATTATAAGGCTTATTTGAAAAAGGAGTGCATGATGAAAATGTGTTGTTTTAGGGTGTGATAGTATGGTAGCAAGGTAATTAAGGGCAAATGTATCATGGTTTTGTATACAAAGTGGCATTTTGATGTCTATCTTAAGAGAGTTATGCTTTGATTACAAGTTATAAATCTACTGTAATTGACCCACATAAAGGGTTCAATTGTAATTAGGTAAGTTTGTAGTCTATTATAAGATATATGATACCTTATTAGTTTCTAGTCCTACTAGATTTGTTGTTAACCACAATTTACCGTGTGGTCACTAGAGTTGTCTTTTGCACCCTTCCCATTGTAAAGGAGAATATATGTTGTGGTTATAGAGCATGAATAGACTACAATTGACCCACATAAAGGGTCTAATTTATTAATGAAAATTTGCAACTCTTATTTTGATCTTTGTATATATTATTAGCATCTCATCTTTCTAGATTTGTTGTTAGTTGTAATTATAGTAGGAATGCATGAACATTAAAGCTTTGGACAAATTCTCTTTAGGTGATTTACATAGATCTTTAAGCAACTTTAAGCTTGTAGTTGCCTTGAAAAAGGGGCAAGGACATAAAGACAAGAAGAAAATGTAATTCTTTGGACTAATCACATGAGAAAATGGTCCTTATCTTTGTCTTGGCCCTAGTATTTGACCCTCTTACAATAATAGTGAGGGTAAGATGTT